>CATKRY010000215.1:0-58307 GCA_949775005.1 Orthosia gothica
GAGTATATATGGTACATTAACATCTTAATATTAAACAGTCGTACAGATAGAAACAAAAAGCTCTCTGATCATAACCTCAAGCTTATGAAGGAGAGGCGTGAGATGATCCTGCAGTCTTCAGATGAGGCGTGCAAATACCGGTAGATCAATAGACAGATCTCTAAATCCTTGAAAAGAGACCTCCGCCGCTTTAATACCGAGCGTATTAAAGACGCGATTGAGCGAAGTAAAGGCTCCAAGGTTTTTTCAAGGGATCTGGCTATTGGGCAGAGCCAGCTCACGAAACTGAATACCGATGATAGCAGGATTGTATCCGCCAAATCGGAGCTTCTGAGGGAGATCGAGAGTTTCTATGGGCAGTTGTACACGTCAACCAGTAAACCCGTTGCGAATCTAGCAAACGACCCAAGAGCTATATTGACCCGGCACTATACCGAAGATATCCCGGACGTCAGCCTGTACGAGATTAGGATGGCTCTGAAACAGCTTAAAAACAACAAGGCGCCGGGTGATGACGGAATCACGGCTGAACTCCTGAAGGCGGGTGGAAAACCGGTCCTCAAGGCCCTTCAGAAGCTTTTTGACTCCGTCATACTTGAGGGCAAAACGCCACAGGCATGGTGCAGGGGTGTGGTGGTACTCTTCTTCAAGAAGGGCGACAATGCGCGGCTAAAGAACTATAGGCCCATCTCGCTTCTTAGCCATGTTTACAAGTTGTTTTCAAGAGTCATCACGACTCGTCTCGCGCGCAGGTTTGACGATTTCCAGCCTCCCGAACAAGCCGGATTCCGAAAAGGCTTTAGAACCGTAGACCACATACATACGCTGCGGCAGGTTATACAGAAGACCGAAGAGTATAACCTGCCTCTCTGTTTAGCGTTTGTGGACAACGAGAAAGCCTTCGATTCGATCGAGACTTGGGCTGTACTGCAGTCTCTCCAACGGTGCCAGATCGACAACCGGTACATTGAGGTGTTGAATTGTCTGTACAAAAACGCCACCATGACAGTCCTTCTTCAGGATCAGACCTCGAAACCAATCCTTCTCCAGCGCGGCGTAAGACAGGGAGACGTAATTTCTCCGAAACTGTTCACTGCTGCGCTGGAGGACGTCTTCAAGGTTCTGGACTGGAAGGGGCTTGGTATCAACGTTAATGGCGAGTACATCACTCACCTTCGGTTTGCCGACGACATAGTGGTCATGGCTGAGACCATGGAGAGCCTCAGTAAAATGCTCGATGACCTTAGTAGAGCTTCCGAAAGAGTGGGTCTTAAAATGAACATGGACAAAACCAAGGTCATGGTGAACGCCCATGTAACACCCACTAGTAGTATATTATTGGGCATTCTGAGCCACTCTCACCAGCAGCGAAGGCGCGCCTTCGCTCCTGTCAGTGACAGTGCCTCAGAATGCCCAATAATACACAATCGACTTGACTGACACAGTGGTTCAGGATGCTCAATAATGAAGAATCGACATACCTGTTCAGTTTACCATGGTACATCATTCAATGTATTTGAAATGCAAAACGATTGCAGCCAGCTTCATGTGAAATGTTTGTCGTTGTGACTAACATCATTCAAGGTATTTGAAATGCAAAACGACTGCAGTTGGCTTCATGCGAACTGTTTGTCGTTGTGAATAACATCATTAAAGGCTCAGAAAGAAAACAGCATATATTATTAAAATATATATTTAATGTTAGTTATAAAGTTAACTACAGTTTTGATTTGAAATAAATGTAGGCTGGTCCTCACACAGTGCATCTATGGAGTGAACGAGAGATTGAAGCTTGCGCCATTGCGGTGTATCGTCTTCCGTTTGGAATTTTATCCGAACCAGCGCTTTCTTCCAAAGTTCTAGAGAATCAGTATTGCGCGCATCGTCGGTTTGATATACTTTCAAATCGATAAGGTAGTCTCCCCCTGTGTTGATCACTCGACGTTCGTTGCCGTTCGCAACTCTATTAACGAAGTACGAGGACAGTACGGACGAAGAAGTATTTTTGGGTTCGCCATTGCCACGACTTAGATTAAACACGTTCACAGACTTCACCTTTTTTCTGAAACAAACATAAATAACCCGTATAAGAATGTTTCAAAATCATTACAAAAATAACATAATTAATACAGCCTCAGTAGGTACCATAGTAGTCAGTAGACTAATAACTATGAAAATTGCAAAGTGTTTGTCATGTTAAAAAATTGTTGTTACTCGTAAGTGACAGTATCGATTCAATAATATTATTTAGTACATAACAACTTATTATTTACTAAGTAAAAAAATATAGTGTTACTGTGATTTATACATATATCCGAACACTGATACGGAAATGATATGGAATAAATTAACCAACTACTAACCGACGCTGTATAAATATATCAGACATAAGTACAAAAGTTGATAAAAATAAAATATAATTGATTGATATAAATTAAGTATGATTACCTTATACTAACAGGTGATTTCTTAACGGAAGTAGATTTACGCTTGCTTGCAGGAGTAGAACGCTTTCCCAAGAATTCGGCACTGCGTTCAACATCTGTAGAGTTGCTGCGTTGATCACACTCTGAGTCCGACCTGTAAAATATTAAAAAATAATCAGATAATTTAAATTAATATCACTTGAAATAATTATGCTGAAAGAAAAAAATATTTACGTTAATTATTTGCAATTAACTAATACCTAATATGTGTACTCAAACTCGTACTTATTTAATCGATTCTAATTATCAGTAAGTTAATAAATATTACAAGTAGATATTTGGCTACATGTGATCTGTGTAGTATTTGTTGAATTAAATTACACAAAGTAAATAATAAAAATTATAAAGACTTACATTTTAAATGGTGGCCACTTGAAGTATAATTAAAACAATATGATAATTGTTTTAAACACTGAACTGCAGACTGCTCGCACTGTAGTATCGAGGGTCAGGCTCGAATTCGATGAATTGAACTCCGAAAACGCTAGCTTATAAGGCAGATTAGTCATGTAAATATGTTAAATTGAATGTTAGTGTATATTCAATAAAAACAATAGAAAAATTAGACCTTTCTTATTTGTACGGATTATAAGTACATGCAAAAATGAAAACTAACAATTATGTTCATAGTTATTTGCTAACGCAGCACTAAGAAAGCACTCAGGGCTGTCAATATAATTGTCATACATCTTTCCTTCCTACTTAAAATATTATTAATGCGAAAGTTTGTGAGGATGTATGCAATTATGCATGTATGTTTGTTACTCTTTCACGCAAAAACTACTGAACGGATATGGGTGAAACTTTGCAGTAATATAACTTACCTATACATTAGAATAACACATAGGCTATGAAGTGATACCCTCAGGACGCGGGTGAAAATGCGTGGGGAAAGCTTGTACATACTACATAATATGTAAGAATTGAAACCATTTTTACAGTAAATGTGTGGAATCCCTAACCAAATTCGCTGCGTTAAAGTAAAGATGACTATTATATTGCTAAATAGCAGTTTTAAATACGTAGTGCAGTAATCAGAAATATTTTGTTTAAATATGATACTTTTATTATCATATACCAAGCAACTATTCAAATTATTCTTATTAGGGTTACGTTTTTATTAGGGTTGACCGACAGGATATATTTAAACGATACAACTTAAAACTGTGTAAATAAAAATACGAAGATAAAAAATATTATTATCTGTGATTGAAAGGGTCTTTTTTAAAGTGTAATTGTTTATCGAAAAAATATTAAGAATGAAACTTACTTAAACAATTTAGTAAATAAATTTATATACCACTAGCACATAAAGTAATTAAATCAAGAACAAACTATAATTATTTTGAAGGTAAGTAAACCTTGGAATTATTTATTTCGTATTTTATGCTTCTTATTAACTACCTATATCAATTTACCGTTTACAAAATTTCTATGTAGCGTTTAAAAATAATATCTACACGATTTTTACATTTAGATCACAACCCTGTACGAAATTGTATTCTTGCAAAATACATTTGCGTAAACTGCGACCGGATGCAATGAATATTAACATGATACTTTTGTTTTTGACGATGCACACTGACTACTGAATAACAATTATATTTATAGTAATTGCAAAATTGCTATCAGAATTATTGTAAGGTAATAGTAATTATGTTAAAATATTATTTTATTTAGAAATAATGTACTTTATATTAGATGTTTTATAATTGATGAAATTACCTGAATTATTATAATAAGTGTGATTTTTAATTTCAGTCTATTACGTATTACTGAATTGAGGGTCAGCAGAGGTGCCTGTTCAAGCAAAATATATTATATACTACTATATTGGAAATGTATAATAATTAATATTATTGTTTGTTTCGATTAGATACTCTGCAGGTAATTTTTAAATCTAATATTAACTTTGTTGTTTTGTCACCGATAATCTTTTTTTCTCATTAATTTTATTTTATTTTTTCAGAAATATTTGGTATATTCAATCCTGTGAAAAATAATTGTATTTGAACTACTGGATAATTCTACAATCTTCTTATTGAAGTTACTCCCATGACTTATTGAAGCGGATATTATCTATGTATTAATAAGATCATGATTAGTTGTAAGTATTTAATGTAATCTTTTTCCTACACTACAATTTCTATAATATCGTGATATATCATAATCTTACCTACACATTACACCTAAATCCGGAAAAACTAAATGTTAATCATAAAAAATATTAGTGCTTTGAGAAATTCGAACCTGCAACACTTAGCACAGAAGCCGATCGCTCAGTCATTGCGCCCACCGCACTGCTAACTTTTAATTCAGTCTATTTTCTGATAAAGTCTATTAATAATGCCTCACTGTTCGGTTTGCAAAGTATTTGTAGATAATCGTCGATGGTCTGGTCATTTACGTAGTAATGTTCATAAAAGCAATAGCGCCATTCCATTTTGTGATAATATTGCTATTATTAATTCTTCGTTTAAACATCGCATTGCAAGTTATAAGATCATTGCAACTAACGATCAAAAAAATTATTTCCCTGAAATGTTTCTCAATGCTAATCGTAAACAAATTAAAAATCTAATAGATCTATCATTACAGAAACATACATCTGTGAAAATTAATTTTGAACTTTTTTCCTTTTTTCTTTTGTTTAAAAATGATCAACAAGAACTGAAATCATTTAGTACAAAAAATTATATTGTTCACTTTAATTACGATTTTGATTCAATATATAAATCATCAGTGGTGTCACTGTTAAAGAAAATCGAGGAATTTCAAGAGAGAGATAGTGGTTGGACGTATCTGTGCAATTCACATTTAGAAATAAACATTAGTAAATATCAACCTCTCGGCGGATCTAAACATATAATATTACCTGAATTTATCAGAAATAAAAAAGCTTGTTTGAATATTCAAAACAATGACGAGTATTGCTTCTTATGGGCTGTTGTAGCTGCCTTGTACCCCGCAACCCACCATCCTAATAGGATTTCATCTTATCCTCACTTCAAGGATGCTTTAAATGTCGATAATTTAACATTTCCAATCACATTTTCAGACATAGCTGTTTTTGAGAAAAATAATCCGTCTCTAAATATATTTGTGTATGGATTGAAAGATGATAGGACAATCATAGGACCTTTGTATACTTCAAACAACAATAAATCTAAGAGCGTACATTTACTGTTATTACAAAATAATACTAATTCTCACTATTGTCTTATCAAAGATTTACCTCGTCTAGTTAGAAATCAGATGACTAAGCATCACGGTAAACTACATTTTTGCGAAACATGCTTATTGTTTTTTCCAACGTCCAGTGAATGTGAAAAACATGCGTGCGGAGGAGTTGTCACGGTCTTACCAGAAAAAGGATCATTTTTAAAATTTACAAATTATAATCGAAAACAAAACATTCCATTTGTCATATATGCCGATTTCGAAACATTACTCGAACCAATATCCAACGATGAATTTGATACCGCTAACACGACATATTTACAACGACACGTGCCGGCTGCGTTCGGGTATAATGTAGTGTCATCATTAAACGCTACTGTCGATAGGTATAGAAATTATCGCGGTGTAGATTGTGTTTCAAAATTTGTACATTTTTTAATTGAAGATGCTAGAGACATTTATAGAATTATATCCAAAAACGAACCCATGAAATACACCGACAAAGATGCTCTTGATTTTCGTCAAGCTGTTAAGTGCCACATATGTGATCATTTACTGTGGAATGATAAGGTTAGGGACCACTGTCATATAACAGGTCGATACCGAGGTGCAGCACATCGGCATTGTAATCTACAATATAGAGTACCAAAATTTGTTCCCGTATTTTTTCATAATTTATCGGGATACGATTGTCACTTATTTATAAAAAAGTTAGGTGAAATTCCGGGACAAATTAAAATAATACCCAAGACCAAGGAAAAATATATCGCATTCACAAAGTTTATACATATTGGTGATGATTATATACAATTAAGGTTTCTAGACTCCTTCAACTTTTTAGGCACTAGTTTAGATAAACTTGCTAAAACACTACAGGTAGAAGATTATGTTAATCTTCGAACTCATTTTCCTGCCAAAAAACAGTTCAATTTGTTGACACGAAAAGGGATATACCCTTATGATTATATGACAGATTGGAAATGTTATGAACAGAAATCGTTACCGTCTAAGTATCATTTTCATAATTCCTTAACCGACGAAGACATTAGTGAACAAGATTATAATCACGCTCAGACAGTTTGGAGCGAATTCAATATACATGATTTAGGGGAATATACAGATCTATACTTAAAAACGGACGTGCTTTTGTTGTCAGATATATTCCAAAGTTTTCGAAAAACATGTAAAAAATATTACAAACTGGATCCAGCATTTTACATAACTGCCCCTAGTTTATCATTTGATGCAATGTTGCTAAAAACTGGGGTTACGTTAGAACTCGTGTCAGACTTGGCTATCGTCAGAATGATTCAAAGTGGTATACGTGGGGGATTGTGTATGTGTTCCCGACGGTACGCAAAAGCTAATCATAAGTATATGCAAGAATATAATTCATCAGAACCTAACTGTTTCATAGTATATTTGGATTGTAATAATCTTTATGGCTTTAGCATGTGTCAGTATTTACCTTACTCTAGTTTCAGATTTCTTACTGAAAATGAAATAGCTAATTTACATATCGAAAATGTTGAGGATGATGCCGACTGGGGATACATATTAGAAGTTGATCTTCTGTATCCCGAGCATTTACATGACCATCATAATGATTTACCATTTTGTCCCGAAAAATGTATTCCCCCAGGAGGTAAAGCAAAAAAATTAATTGCAAATTTGTATAATAAGTATAAATATGTAATACATTACGTTCATTTAAAAAAGTGTTTAGAGCAAGGGTTAGAACTACGTAAAATTCACAGAGTTATTACTTTCAGACAGAGTTCGTATTTAAAACAGTATATAGAATTAAACACTCAATTAAGACAACAGGCAAAAAGTTCTTTCGAACAAGACTTTTTCAAGTTGTTGAACAACAGTGTTTTCGGTAAAACATTAGAAAACACTGAAACTAGAGTAACTGTTCATTTAGTTAATCAATGGTCCGATACGTTTAATCGAACCAAGAAATCAATATCCGCCGAGAGACTTGTAGCTAACCCTTATTTCCATAGTGCAACTATTTTATCTGAAAATTTAGTTGCTATCCAAATGAAACCAGACGAAATAATTTTAGATAAACCTATTTATATTGGCTTTAGCGTTTTAGAACTTTCTAAGTCACACATGTATGACTTTCATTATAATATTATCAAGCCTTTTTATAAAAATCGAGTGCAGCTATGTTATACAGATACCGATTCTTTTGTATATAAAATATACACTGATGATTTTTATTATGATTTAAAATTTCATTTTTTGCAATACTTTGACACCAGTAACTATGACAACCAAAATGATTTTAGAATACCAATAATTAACAAAAAAGTACCCGGTTTGTTTAAAGATGAATTAGGAGGGAGATATATCTCCGATTTTGTGGGCTTGAGATCGAAATTATATTCTATAAAAACTCCTGATAATATAATTAAAAAAGCCAAAGGTGTAAAATCATGTGTAGTGAAGAAGTTAAACATCACAGATTATGAAAACATATTATTCAATAATGGAGTTATTCGTAGAAAGAATATAATGTTTAAATCAATAAAGCACGAAGTATTTACACAGAGTGTCAACAAAATTGTCTTATCTAATAATGACGATAAACGATCGATATCATTCGATAAAATATCAACGCGAGCCTGGGGTCACTCATTTATTTTAAAGAATAATAACGAACTTTGATAAATAAGTTGAACATAATATACTTCAGTATAGAACACAGTACAGTTGAGCGCAATAACTGAGCGATCGGCTTCTGTGCTAAGTGTTGCAGGTTCGATTTTCTCACAGTACAAATATTTCTATGATGTTAGTACAAATAGTTGCTTAATTTGTTTAAATTTAAGGTAATATTAGTAAATAAAATATTAATATACTAAGTAAAACGTGAAATGTATTTTAATGGTTATTGTGAAAGCAATTTTGCAATTACTATAAATATAATTTGTATTCAGTTAGTGTTTAAGTTTTATATAAAACTAAAATGTATGCGAATTAGATTGTAAGTAAATAGTATGTTTAATTTTTATGTATTAGTATGATTAGTATAAATAAATTGATTTTTTTAAGTATCAACTTTGTTTTATTGAACTTAACAAATATAGTCTTACCGTTGTTCGGTTAGCATTTTATTCATAATACTTAAAAATAGTCTTTACAACACATAACAATGGCTGAAAACATAATCCTTACTAGTAGTAATATTGTAAATATGAAAGTAACTCTGTTTGTTGGTTTGTCTATTACACGTTCACGGGAAAACGGCTGAAACGACTGAGATGAAAATTTTGTTTGAACATAGACTGAAACCCGAGCAAGGACAATAGGTTAGTTTTTATCCGAGTTCGCGAAGGAGTTCCCCTCGATATGCGGGTGAAACCGCGGGGAACAGCTAGTAATATTATAATACTCCGATATGGTAGATATTGTTTATACAGGCATGTACACGTTTTGCGTACAAGGTTACAGATCATTGCACTATATGAAGTGTATGAAATATTATGCAAGCTAGCAGTTTACAATTCATACTAAAGCCTTTAATTATATTGAGCTATAAGACTATTGCCTAAAGAGTGATTTTCAAACAACTAACCTTCGACTTGGAGACATAAATGCTAAGTTATCAATTTTCTATTTAGCAATATCACACTATTTTTCATCATTTACGAAATATTGTTAAGAGCTACTACTTGTACAATATTGCAGAGTGCATCAAAATAATATGTCCTCAGTAAGTAATCAACATATTTTTTTCTTATTTTCCAGATTTTTTTATTTATTTGCATCATTAGTATAACCAAATCAAATACTTTTTAAAAATTGATTGTTTATAGATAACGATATTGCTACAATTATATTGCGTTCTCATTTTACATTTACCTAATCATTTTTTATAGAATCAAACCTTAGATTTACCGCCATGTCGTACTTGCGATCATTAAGCATTTATAATAAAGTATATTATTTTACTACCTATAACGTTTCTATATTTTGTTACAGATTTCGGATTCGGAAATTGTGTTTAGCCAATATGCCCAGGATCCTTATGAAGTATATTCTAAGATGATGCCTGATGAACCTGACCACCCTATACCAGTTATAAAAGATACAAAATCTAAACAACGTAAGGAAAAACCGAAGAAACAAATGTCTACAAAATCATTTGTTATGAGTCGATTGCAGCGGCGAGGTATTAGGTTGATAAAAATCTCAGTGGTAGATCTCTGCAATAATAATTCTGAATCTAGTGACAGTGATGGTGAAAATATAATTATAAGTGCACAATATATAGTTAAAGACGCCATTGATAGTATCATGGACGATACGGAATCTTTAGTCAAGAAAATTTCAAAATCTTTGATAGATGATGATTATTAAACTTTTGATACATTTTTAATTTTTTTATTGTTTACATTTTATTTGATAATTTAATATATGATAATGTTATCAAGTGTCGGGTAGGTATTTATAAGAAATAAAATACATATTTTTTAAATCTATTGTTTTATTTATAAAATCCAAAGAAACTTAATAAGAAGGTACACATTTTACCATTCTAAATACTTTTTTATACACAATACATTTTTAAGAGCACACTGTTTTAAATGTTTATCACAGTTTAAGTTAACACTTCCATTACTGTATTTCTGATGCAAAACAGAGAAATTTGGACACAGTTTTTCATCAAGTTCCGACACATTACAAATAGCGCAAAGATCCTTTATCCATTTCACCTTCTCTAAACCTTTTACTATAATATTTTTATTTTGTAGATACGGAACGATCATACGATGAAATTCTCTATAATCAATATATCCTTCACTCCAAATAATGCCCCTGTTTCGTTCTATCCATTCAACTTCTAGAGTACTGCTCATATAATAAAGCAATTTTGTTATTTGCAAAGTTTACATTCAAGTTTTCATAAGGAAAATAGGTCGAATTAAGATAGACCCTTACATCGCGAATATAACAGTGGTCGAACTGAGACATGTCAGAACTTGCATTATTTTTTCTATTTGTCTGAAGACCGATAATGATAAATCGTGGTTTTTCTACTTGAGATGAAGTTTTAATAGACCACGTATGTTTTGTAGTTTTAGGTAACGCAGGATATTCATACAAATCCCAGTTCCTGAATACCATTTGGAGGGGTCGATCTTTTTCTAACAGCTTTAGCAAGCTTAT
This sequence comes from Orthosia gothica, assembly GCA_949775005.1. Lineage (NCBI taxonomy): Eukaryota > Metazoa > Arthropoda > Insecta > Lepidoptera > Noctuidae > Orthosia > Orthosia gothica. Next base: position 10,851 of record CATKRY010000215.1, read on the forward strand.
TTTTTCTCTATCTGATACTTTGACGTGCGGTACGCGCCATATTATTTTATTGATAAGAACGTCTTCGATAACTTCACCGGTGTTAAGTTTCACAGCGTTCAGATTAGTGTTGCTCCGTAACAATATCAACTCATGTCTACTGTTTATTACGACTTTTTTAAAATCTTCTGCAAAACCAAGGATGTTACAAAGAGGTATAGATGCAGAAAATCTGCCTCTGTTAATATTTTTTAGACCCTCAATATTCCAGCCCCAGGCGTTAGACATTTTTGATTCACTCTCATTCATTGAAATTAATGACTTCATCGTAGTGGTTATGCCTGCATTTTTTATTTTATCAATTTCCACTCCGTTGAGCTCATACCTTATATCTTGAAACAAGTAAAGTAGAGCATTATTAGTAAAGTGGACGCTACTAGCACTCTCTTTTGGATCCTTTTTACTAACTACAACAGTTCCTTCCAAATACAAGGTGCTTGCTGACGGTAGTATATACAAATCCTGTTGATTGATGGGTATGCGTATCTCGTCATTCCTGTTGAAACTTGTGACATACGGCTTGTAAGAATGGTACTCGATTCCTTCAATACTGTTGTCGTAGGTTGGTGCGGATAAAACATCTAAGATATTCATTTTAGTAATCCAATCGCTTTAAGGAATGCCTTATTTTCTCTAGTCAATTTTATTTTCTTTTTCGTGTTAGCTCTTGTATGCTTGGAAGCTTGTGTGGAACTGATATTTTGTATTTGATGAAGTGCATATTTATTGAAATCAATCATTTTTTCTTCGAAGATGCAAATAAAGTTGCACTTCTTCACCGCGTAAATTTATTAAATGATTATTTATATCCAACAACCGTATATGTATGCAGCTTATGTTGTTTTGATTAATCGGAAAGTATATTGCGTTTTTAGGAATTTCTATAATTCTATATCCTGGTGGTACGTTTAGTGCAAATTCATGTATAATATGACTGGGCTCTCCGTTAATGTATGAACCACTCACAATATCACATTCAATCCTGATCACGGTTGTAGGCAAAATGTTCACTGGAAACTCGGAGACATGCCATTTATTTGCTTTTAAGACCTGATTATTAAAGCCTAATAAACTTCTAAATGTGTCTTCTTTGTTGAAATTTATATTTTTCGTACAGTATATAGTAGTTTTTAATGTGTTATTATTGCACTGTAGTTTAATCGAAGCATTTTTTATTTCGGATTTTAAATAATCGCTAATATCTTGTAATTCGTAGGTGCCTTCTGGTATTTCGATAACTTCATCGGTGCCATAAAATAACTTGTTGTTCCTTTTATCGATGTTTGGTATAGAATTAAACGTTGAGAAATGCAATAATGCACACTCATACTGACCGTCTAATTGTAGTGTGTTGGGATAGTAGGTTGATAAATCTGAAGAGTTGCCAGTTATCGACAAAGTGAGACACATCTTGATAATGATTAAAATAAAACAAAGTCATAAAATTTATATAATTTTATTTTTCCAAAAGTTCCACAGATACTCTAAACATAAGTGTCCGCAATTTACAGCATCGAATTTCTGATATCTTGTATAGTTATAGGTAACATTACAATTTTTAAAATACTGCATTAATTCTAATGGCGGTTTCAAATCCCCATAACTATCAAAATATTCACAATAATTATTTACTTTGACATAAGCTACCCAATGCGTACCTTCATTTTTTGAGTCGTCTAAATTAACGATAGCACATTCGACCCTCTTTGGTATTCTTGGTAACCGATCCTTCATGTATACACCACGAAAGTGAGGTAAGTCGCGACCATATTTTTGAATATCTAAATTAGTTAAAGGTCGATTAGGTAGCTTATTCAGTTTTTTGATAATTTTATAAATAAACCTTTACCATTTTTATGAGGTTTGATGTACAAGCCTTTGCCTAATGCTAAAGCCTCCATAGTTTTATTATGTCGTTCGGTTTCTTGCAAGCTTTTTTGAGCTGCTTTATAATCGTTGACAGTTTTGGCAATACCCGCTGCTCCACCGGCTAAAGTACCTAATGCCGATAAACCCGCGAATATTGGGATTAAAGGCAAAATTCCTCCAGTCTTTGGTATGGGTATAATTCGAGGTATTCGTACATTTGCAATGCCGGGAAATAATTTTCTTGCAGCAGAGTAAGCGGCATTAATGAGAGTCTTACTATCCTTAGATTTCAGTTTCTTAATTTTTGATCTTATTTTTGATACAAAACGGTTAAATGTTTTAATTCCGGCACCAGATTTTAGTTTAGCTTTCATCACTTTGCTCACTAACCACGAGCTAAGTTTCTCTCCCTTGCCTACGTCTTTTGATGCAAGCCTTTGTTTGGCCATGTTTAGCAGCTGCAAATCTGCTTTATGACGGTTGGACAAATCTGTGTGATTCTGATATGCAATATCGTGATGCATACAAGCTTCGTCCAACTTATTTACACCTCTGTCACCTCGAAGTAATCGTTTCTGAAGTTTTGTGCCCGGTCCGCAATAGTTGTAACCAGGTAAGTGAAGTTCAAATGGTAAATTATTAATAACACTGTTAACTAGTCCACCACCTTGCATTGCTTAATGTTAAATGAAATAAAAATAATAAAATATAATATTTATGTTAATTAATATATCAATTTACTATTGACGCTTTGTCGATCCAGCTGTTTTCTTCATTGCTTAAACCCAACCATTTTACAAACATTTTATTCCCTTTTCTTTTTAAAATTTTTTCAATCAAATAAACACCGGGTTGGTGAGACTTTTGAAGCTCCTGTTCATAAAATGTTCCTAATATTGCTTGTTTTCGCTGATCTTCTAGGTGATACGTTACTGGTAATGTATCGTTAACTTTTTTATGATAAATAATTCTGTTGTCCAATTAGGAGTATAGCCCTTTTTAAAAATATGTTTATATTTACTAATACGAACATTGTCACCAACTTTGAACTTAGGTCTGCATCGAACGGGTAATCGTTTATGTGAATTTCTAATATTGTCTTTTATTATTAACTCATTGCGTTTATTAACTTCTATCGGTTTATATTTAATAGTGCGATGTTTTGTGTTGTTATATGTTTTCATAGTACTTTCCAATACCAAACCAAACCACTTGTAATTTCCATTTAGACTGAAACATTTATATAACTTATTTTTGATAGTTTTTATCAATCTCTCTACAATTGATGCCTTCTTTGTTGAAAAGGATGAGTAGTGATTAATATTATGCTTCTTCATGAACGCTTGAAAAGTTGTGTTATAAAACTCCTTGCCGGCGTCAGTTTGCAAATTACCTGGTACGCGATTGCTTAGTTTAAGTATACGTTGAAAAGCATGAGTAACATCAAGTTTATTTTTTGATTTTAGCGGTTCTGCCCAAGCAAACTTCGAAAAACAATCAATCACCAATAAAATATAATTATAACCACTGTTGTAATTTCTCAAAGCTTGCATATCCATGAGGTCAGCTTGCCATAAGTCATCGACTCCCTTTAAAATTACAGAACGCCTGAGAAAATTTTTTCGTGCCGCTTTATGTATTTCATTCACAATTTGTAGTTTTGACATTATAAAGATTTTTTAGACGATAGTACTTTATCTATATCCGCTTTAGTGTAAAACTTGTCATCTAAATGAGTGAAAGCTTCAGACAACTTTGCTTTTAAAGTATTTTGAGTTTCTATCATGATTTGGGCACGTAATACACCTATCATTTGAAATAAATCCTTTTTTATTTTCGCTGTTATTTGATCTATGTATTCCTTATTTACTGCATCGTCTGGTTCTTGTGGAGATCTGATCCCTCTAAGCCTCACTGTTTTCAAATCAAAATCACCGCTTTCTGATTTTAGTAATGCATTGTCATTGAACTCCAGTAATTCCGATAAACGCAATCTCTTATGAATATAATGCCCAAATTTGTCCACATTCATGTTTAAGGTGTAATATACTGAAAGGTCTGAAGTAAAATGAAACAAGGAGACTTGATAACATATTATTTATTTATTAATAATTTTACTTTCACGTAACTCTTCAATTATAGATATTATTTCATTGTCAAGTCCGGTGTTACCAGCATCGCGAGATGCAATTAATAATTTTAACCTTTCTACTAGTTCATTGGGGTCGTCCCAATATACGAAATCCGTGTTCTTTCGCCATAATTTAGTTAAAGGTAAACCTTTTCCTGTTGACTGGCTACAGCTCTGATTTTGTAGTTTGAAAAGAGGTTTAATAAATTGCAAATATTTTTGACCTTTATTACTTTTAATTGGTTTACTTGGGTCAAAGTCTCGACGATGTGCATTTGTATCAAGTAACATTGATTTATAATGCTGCATGTCATTGTTTGTAATCAAACTTAAATCAATGTCCTTGTTAAGTAACAAATTCTTCAAACCAAGCGTTTTGTGGTATTTGTGTCCTTCTACAGTGATGTATTCGTCACCGATCGTTATGGCAGCAGAACCTAACATTAATTTTCCGCGCTCTCTCCGAACGCCATACGGTACCTCAGTTAGCGCTTCTGAAGATAATGACCAAGACGTTGTATCGCGTTCTTGATTATTATCAACCAACGATTGGAATGAAGAGTCACTAGAAATATTAGATTCGTCACTTTCGTCGTAATCATCTTGCGCCGACTCTTTTTTCTGCAAAGTCTGATTCAAAAACGGAACATCAGTTTCCTCATTTTCTATGCTACGCAAAGACGCAGTTTGATTGTTGGATAGTAAGTTGAGCGATTCCGTCACAGGCTTAAAAACTGATTCCAGTGCTTGCTTATTGTCTATCTCAATATCCTTCATATTGCGTACTTTTTTCTTTACAGCTTCTGCAGCTTCGACAATTTGTCTTTTTAATGATTTATCCATAATGATATGACGGTTCGTTATCGAATAAGGGTCGCGCAAAGAATAATAACATCGCAATGACGTGCGGTCTTAAATATACCTATGTTCTCAATCAAACACTACAAAAGTGTCAAATTTATTTCTGTAACATCCATTGTTTTTAGAACATTCTTTATTAATCACTACGTAATTAAAAGGCTCACTCCAAATTTTTGAACACATTTCACGAAATTCAAGCCACGTGATGTCTGTGTTGACATGCTCTTCGTAAACATGTTTCAAATTAATTTCATCTTGTTTAAAAAGTATTATTAAATTTGCATTATCTCTTACCAACTGTTTAGGAATTTTACTATAAGTTTGGTTTAGATAAAAACAATCGATGTATTTGTGTCGACCCATGGCAAAGTAATCTCGCATGTTACTTTGATTTTCACAAGCAACGTCATCAAATATAAACACAGAATTAGGTTTTGCATCCTGAACACTCAATACGTCCTCATTTCCCTGATATTTCTGAAGTGAAATACTTGGAACCTGTTGTAGAACTCTTTCCAAAAAAACATACTTCGGTTGGTATAAAGTTTTTGAATAAACATAAACGTTTTGAAACTTTAAGCCGTTTTCGTGTATGAGAAGACCAATGAGTAAATTTGTTTTGCCACAATTGGATGGCCCGCAAATGATGCATCGTATTACATTAGGTAATAATTCACTATGACGAGCACGAGACTTAGGCAAATCATCGCAAATTGTGTTAACGTGCAACGATTGCTGTTGTTTTACAAATTTCATGATCAATATGTATTAGAGTTGAACGTGGAATGAGAGAAAGCGTTCATGACATTATCATTTAAACTGGATTTACTAAAATATAAAAAATACTACACGGCGGCAAAAATAGAATATTTAATAAACAGTCAATTTAACAAATTACTACATAATTTAATACGATATGTAGTTGACTTCATATTTACGATTGTAACTTGATAAAACGATTGTGTATAATTAGGTATTCTAAATCGATGTACCATGGTAAACTGAACAGGTATATCGATTCTTCATTATTGAGCACCCTGAACCACTGTGTCAGTCAAGTCGATTGTGTATTATTGGGCATTCTGAGGCACTGTCACTGACAGGAGCGAAGGCGCGCCTTCGCTGCTGGTGAGAGTGGCTCAGAATGCCCAATAATATACTACTCCCACTCCTATCAAGATCGGAGACTCTACACTCGAAGTTGTAGACGATTATGTTTACTTGGGACAAACGGTCCAGTTGGGTAGGTCCAACTTCGAGAAAGAGGTCAACCGTCGAATCCGACTCGGCTGGGCGGCGTTCGGGAAGTTGCGTGGTATCTTCTCGTCCAATTTACCGCAGTGTCTCAATACAAAAGTCTATGACCAGTGTGTGTTGCCAGTGATCACCTATGGGACCGAGACGTGGTCGCTCACAATGGGCCTTATCAGAAAGCTTAAAGTCACCCAAAGGGCAATGGAGAGGGCTATGCTCGGAATATCCTTGCGTGATCACGTCAGAAATGATGATATCCGCAGGAGAACCAAAAGTAACGGCATAGCCCGAAGAATTGCCAAACTTAAGTGGCAGTGGGCAGGGCACATTGCTCGCAGAACGGATGGCCGATGGGGCCGAAAAGTTCTGGAGTGGCGACCGCGAACTGGAAGACGATACGTTGGAAGGCCTCCCACTAGGTGGACCGATGACCTGGTTAAGGTTGCGGGCAGGCGCTGGATGCGAGACGCACGGGATCGGTCAATGTGGCGACGCCTGGAGGAGTCCTATGTCCAGCAGTGGACGTCTTTTGGCTGAAATGATGATGATGATGATAATTAAACAGTTTCACGTATACTACTGTTGCCGGTGTAGAAATATTAAAATTTACTTACTTAAAGAAAATGTTTATTTACTTTTCATAAATTTGAAGATAAAAACCAAAGTACCGCCAGTTTTACAAATAAAGATTTTTGCTTTTTCTACTGAGAGTTATAGAGTGATTTCAAAAAGTATGGCATGTATCCGGCTTTTATCCTATCGTGGGTGCATTTACAAACATGTATAAAATACTCACAAACTCAAACAACTTATTTTTAGTCTATGATTCTCAAAATAATATCTTATTTAATAACAGTTTTAAGGCCCATTTGCGCAACAAACGACGTACGAAGCAATAACCCTAAAGCATATTGTGTCATACTAGTTAGTATATTGGGTACCCGAAAGGTACTTTAACCACAATATAAGCACGGGTACTCGGGAATGCAATAACTATTTGACATAATGGCAGCAAGCCGGCTACAAATATGTATGATAACTACAATATTGCATGCCCGTGTCTACCCTCAAAATGGGAGATCCGAAACAATTTGAGGACGCTTATTAAACAATTTAGATATTTTTAAGCTAACACGTTGTAAAGTAGCTAAGTATTTGGATTTCGTAAAAAAATCTTTGAGCTTTATAGGAGGTACTAGTTTTTGCCCGTGTGAATCAGTGTGAATAGTGTTTTTTTATTCTAAAGTAATTCTTTCAAAATACACACTTTCGCACTGTCATTAATAATATTATAGAGAAAAGTTTAAAAATTATAAATTTTCTTACTACTTTAACCTACTAAGTTAGATTAATCGATGGAGCAACTGTAGAAAATTTGCACTGCCTTAAAAATCGATTTAGCCAACATGCTGACTAGTGTTTTAATTTTAACTTGAGCTTGGCAAATTCGTACGTGACACTTCCATGGTCCAAGGGTGCGGGGGACGTAAGGCAGCGGGGCTGGTAAAAAGTGCGCGCACGACGGGGGGCACCTGGCACAGTATAAATATGGACAAACAGTATGTAAACTACCTACAAACGCTCGAAATGGCACACTCACACAAACATGCGCATTGACGAGACCCCTCAGCGGTTCTCGAGGTACTGTCAGTAGTGCGTGCAGTCGGAGGATACATATTCGCTAGCTGGCTGACCAAAACCAAATGTAACCTCCGACTGCACAGCACGATTTTCTTCTTGTTTACGTCTTTTTAGTTCGCATATTGGCGCCCAAAAGCCGCCGTTTTTCTATTTTTTTTAGATTTCGAGTCGATATTGTCTGCCTTGAGAAGCGCAATCCCTTAAAATCTAGGCTTTACATTTTCCTTTCGTAAGATTTCCATACGATAACCTAGCTAGAGGTTTAACAACCCAGCTTATCCCGGGGGAACCTTACCGGGCCAGTGTACTTGCGCACTTACTTAACTAGTCCACAACGTCTCTACGGAGCGACAGACAACGATTAAATGTTGCGTAGGCAAATCTACATAAAAAAAGAAGCTTGCTTTTTTTCTACACTATGGACAATTCCTGTGAGATCTACTGGGAAATGTTTTAATTTTTGTTATGAGAACCAACAATCAAGCCCCTGGGTTTTCTTAGTAGAAAATGCAAGAGGCTTCAGGCTTTTTACCGACTTTAAAAAAAGGAGGTACCTAATTCAACACGCATGTACGTAATATTGTTGGAATTGCACATTATCCACACATGTTACTCTGTATGGTCTTCCAAACACGTATGCCGCTTGTTTGTTTGTATGTATGTTTGTTGACGCATTTCCCCGAAACTACTCATCGGATCGTGATCATTCTTTTTTCCAGAATTCTAGTTTATGACAGAATACTGGTTCGACTTTCTTTTCTTTAAAAATAAGTCTAATACATCACTATGATAGTTGCGTAGATACTACGCACTTGGACATACCAACCCATGCATTTCCTGTACAAGCTGAACTCACATTTCTAGGGCTTCGCTTAAAATGCAAGGTCAGGTTAAAAAGTTGATAATTGCTTGATAATGTCGTGTTATGCTATAAGTTCATTTTCAAAAACTCGATTTGCCATATTCGTATCTGTGTTACAAGCATACTACAAGTTGACCTCTCACTGTACACAAAACCTACACATACCAGGTCAGATTATACTGGACATGTACCGCTTGGGTCTGTAAAGGCAGGCCTTGCATAATTCATCACTAAATTACTTCTGGTGAGGTGACACTCGGAAGTTGGATGCCACGCATCAGGTGCTTCCCTTCTAATGGATTAATTCACTCATGGAGTAACTTTATGGATGTATGGGAGGATATGAACCCTGGATATTCAATTAAAAGTTTATGCGGTGGTGGTATGAATATGAGGTGGTGGCTAGTCGGGTTATACGAAGCTTCATGATTGTTCATCCATACTATTCATGCTTTCATACTAATGCGAAAGTAACTCAGCCTATCTATCTATTCGTTACGCTTTTACGCTTAAACCCCTGAACCGATCTTGATGAATTTTGGTTTAGAAACAAATTCGAACTTGGATAATACTTATTATTCCGGGAGTAAGAATACTTGGGATGGTTTCCTGTAGTCCACGTGGGTAGTTGTGGGTATAAATGGGTACAAGTTCGGTCAGTTAATTTTGTATTTTTTTTATTTACACTTTATGCACAATGGCGGAATCATCTAATGCTTTGTATGATTGGGTATGGTTGGTAAAACAAAATTTTATCTTTTTTAAACAAAATAATGTGTTTCAGCTATGAGCAACAGTTTAATCAATCCATCCCTATCCCTGATTACCTTTGCTGGCTAATTCTGGTCATCTCATTTAGGATATTTTGTGCTTGTTAGGCATTTAAAAAGGGTCTCAGAAAAAGTCAAAGACGGACTTATTTATAACAATGCAATTTGTATTGGACTTCAACAATTAAGAGTTAAAACTTTTAAGACTACAAAAAGTAAGATAAATCTAAAAAGAATCACCACTCTTCTGATCTCAGATCGCCCGTTAAACTTTCAAAGTCAAAGTCAAAGTCAAAGCCATTTATTTGCATTAAATGTGGTACAAAAGATGGTATAAATACGTTATTAGCACAATGACACATTTCGCCATAAGTTGGCATGCAAATATTATATTGTGTTAAGGTGCTTACAATAAGCAGATCTCTAATAATCTAATAACACATTATTTTTATTAGGTATTTAACCTGTTAAGTTTAATAAACTCTTCAAAACACTTAGTTTACTTACTAGACTATGAAATTATATGGTTAACAATACATAAAATATAAATCAAACAACATAAAAGGCAGGAATTACAATAACTAATAACAAGATAATCTACAATGCATTCCTGTAATGATAAGATTGACATGGTGATCTTTTTAGAAATTCGTTTATAAGAGCCACTTTTTTAAAACTATACAGAATTTTCTGTAAGGGAGATCGGTTATAAAGGTTGGTATAGAATCATAAATAAGAGGGGCCATGTAAACACAACTATGCCTAAATAATTCGATTCTGGGTACAGGCAATTCTAATACATACTGTGTAACTTTTCGTTTATTATTGTTATTTTTAGCATTAAAAAGTGAATAATTAGTTTTTACAAATTTAGCTATTTCATATATATACATACAAGGAACGGTGAGAAGATTGTGTGCTTTATATACTGGTCTGCAGGAATCAGTCCAGTCCATATTAAAGATGGTGCGGATACATCTTTTTTGTACCAACAGAACTCTACTAAGTTCAGAGGAGTTTCCCCAGACAATGATACCGTAACGGATGACGGAGCAAACATAGGCATGATATACCATTAGGGCAGTTGGTTTGGATGCCTCATCTTTGACTTTTTTTAGAGCAAAAACAAATATATTAATCTTCATGCATATTTCATTGATATGCTCCCTCCAGGTGAAATGTTCATCTAGTGTTATACCCAGAAATTTTGTTGTATGTATCTTTTCTACTATTTGGTCCCTATGTTTTATTTTAAGATGGATATTTTTACTCTTCTGTGTTTTAAAATTTAATATTTTAGTTTTATCAACGTTCACTTTTAAAGCATTTATATCTAACCATGTAACTATTTTATTCAAACTGGCATTTATATTAGTCTCATGTGCTTCATGATTTTTACCATCTAGGATAACTGTTGTGTCATCTGCAAATAAAACACACTCTTGTTCTATTATTTGAGGAAGATCATTAATATATACAAGGAATAATGGAGGGCCCAAGATGCTTCCCTGTGGAACTCCAAAGTAATTTTGCCGAGGCTGAGAGTTGAAGTTGATGAGACTGTTCACTTTGTCATCAAATTTAGTAGTTGCAGGGCAAACTAAAAAAAGAGTTACGAAAACTGTTAATTAGCAAAGAGTTTTCAACAAATAATTAAGGTCTTATCGTGAGTATCGGCAATGTAAAGAAAGTTTCACTAGTTATCAAGAAAACAAGATAGACTCTCAATGAAGAAAAGGCATTTTATGAAGAAAAAAATGAGTAAAGTTGTGTTTTTAAATATTTGTATCATTTTTTTTTTCCTACCATTACTTGACGGCAAATATCATCGCGTTCAAGGTTTCGAAATTTATCAATGTTATAATCGAAAATGTTCACATACTAGAAACCACGCACCACGGCAAGATAAACCGTGGTCCATAATAATTATACAGTACAATCTGAAATACTATCGTCTTGAAACAGTAAAACCATCTTGAAACGATGGTCGTGGGATGGGCGTTTTAATGTTTGAATCGGGGTGTTTTCGCAAGATATCGTGTCATAAGTGTTCAATAAATAGTCGATCGAAGCGTGTCTACTACTAGATAAATTATGTAGCATGAAATAAAAATGTTTCAAAGGTTTCTTATTTTTTTTATATTGTAAAATAATTAGAATTTTTACTTTTCGACGATCGCTAGCGCTAACAATCATTCGATGTTAGCGATAGCAACGATAGCGTATGGCATTTCTATACAGTTTGTCTGGAGTCTATGGTCTTATTGATACTGTCAAGTAAGCAACAGAGGCCCTAGACAAGTGACATTATATTAACGAAAGCGTGGCGATAGCGATTGTCAAAAAGGCAAAATTGTATGGGATTGACAAATGCTATCGAAAAATCTCGTGATCAATCTCTTAAATTGTGATATTTCGACTAGAGTCTGGCAAACGAAAGTAGAGACTGAAAAAGCGCGGCAAATTTAAAAAATATCAGCATAGCAACCCCAAAACTAGTATGAAATACCTGGAATAACCTAATTTGATACTTTACAATTATTTAATTTACTTCGTCTGAATATAAATACTATTGGTAGGTACTTTAGGTAGGTAATACTTTAGATATTAAGTATCAAAGATAAATAGTGATTACGAATTAAAACAAAGTATCAACTTATTAGCGTCATACTAACTTATGAAATCTAACACAACACGTAAACAATCTTGTTATTGTTTGAATTCGACGTCTTTCTCCTGTTGTTTTTCTTGATATTTAGACATCATGCGAAACGATATATCCACTTTTAATTGTTTTATTCATTTTTCACTTAATAAATGCTATTATCAAGACCACAACAAATCACCAAAAATTGATGTTGACATTAGCATTAGCATTGCCATATAATAAGTTTGCAAATAATTCGAGTGTCTACTTTCGTTTGCCAGACTCTATCACCTTGGCTTTCATCGAATGTCACTTGTCTAGAGTCTCTGGTCCCATTTACAGTACCGTATCTATTAAAATCGTATTAGTACTCCCATTTCAGTGTACTTCACGCCACAATGAAGCTTTGTCCATTATATGTTGCAATAGTAAGCCTTGATAATTAAATTAACGAAAGTTTACGTTAAAATCTGACATACTGGGGCTGAGTATTGGTCAAATATTAGATAAGTATTGTCTCATTACCCGACTGCCGAAGGACGGTACTGTGTTTATCAGTCTATGTATGTTTGTTCCTATGTGTCCTTCTAGAAACCAAACGCGTTGGCCAATTGTAATGATTCTTACGTCAATCAATTCATCTTAACCTTGTTAACGTCTAGTTACATTAAAATTAGAAAATAAAAAATAGTAGATTTAAGGTGGTTATTGTGTGGGCCCAATTTTTTTACTTCCAGATCCTGAGAAAACTATCAAAAAAATGGTTTTAAAGTTAATAAGTGTTTTATATTTTTGAAATCACCTCCATTTCAAAAATATAAAACACTTATATACTTTTTTTATTCATAAAAAGTTATGAATAAAATAAGTTAATTCAAAAAATCAAATAACCCGCTGCTTCAGAAGCGAACTAAAAATACGTAAACAAGATGAAAATCATGCTGTGAAGTCAGAGGACGCACCTGGTTTTGGTCAAAAAACCTCGCGTATATGTATCCTCCGACTGCACAGCATGATTTTATTCTATGGAACTGAAAAGATTATCCAGTCACCAGACAGAATGATTGATAGCTGGGATTTTTTTTCGTTGAATACTGATATTATATCCACAGAACCCTTAACTCAGAGAAAGAACGCTGTAGAGTTTGGGGTTCTGGGTTAGATTTCCAGCCCCATCTAGTTATTGTGTTGAATATTTCATCCAAATCCTTCACCAACATCACGACGCTTGGACTTGATTTGTTTGTTGCTGGTTTGAAGGCGGGCGTATAAGGAGTCGTTCTCACTGTGACGTGTCAAAGTCGCGGGGCATGATACAAGCACTTGCCTTTCACGGGACTTAATCATAATATATGATCCCTACAACCCAATAAATAGGTGCAATAATTGTGCCAGATTTTCTTACTTCTGACTGATCTAACGACTGTCATTGATGTAACCACGAGACTTTAACATAACTGGTGAAATGTGGCTAAACTAGGACATAATTATGCCAAACTCTTCGATGACCACAGCTATGACGTAACAATTAAATATTACCCACTAATGTCACATACATCATCCAACACCGTAGCATATTGCGCGGCGCCGGCATCGCTGTATGCCATGGAAACGGGAATATCTCATACCAATATTATAAGATTAGCCATGTCACTGGAGCGATGAGAGCAAAACTCTTCAGGAAAAACAGGACCCAACAATTACCCAATACCGAAGCCTCAGCAGTCATAACATTTGTCAATTAATGCTGCTGAGTCTGGGCTACATTACCAGGTCGGAGGAACTGTCATTGGGGTGATTTCCACCAAGAACAACTCCGGCAGCCCTGTGTCTGGACTTGATCGGGCAGAAAATCCAGTTCAAGTACAAGTAGACTAGGGGTCGAGCCTATTAGGCGTCGCAAAAGTGACGAAGCGCTTTTACCGGGACTTGAATATAGTTGTCCACTATATCCAAAGTGAAGTAAAGTGATTGTAAAGTGAGTTTACTAAATACCACTGCCGTCGCGATGACCGCGAGCATAACATTTCTATATCACCCACTAATGTCACATACATCATCTATCTAACACCGCGGCATATTGCGCGGCGCCGGTATACCTGTCTGCCAACCGCAGCACAATTATATAATCATAAACCAGGCTGAGTTAATGCCCATTCGGGACCACAACACGTTTACCTGGGTAATGCCGGATTGCAATTAGGTACGCGGTTTGCTAGTGCGGCGTATAATTTTTTTTATGTGAGGTACCTATGCCAATATTTTTGGAAGATTAAAATTTTGGTTACGCTGTTTTAGACAGCGGTTATGTTTAATGGTTTGACCACAAACTTTTTGGAAAATATTGCTTTTTTATATTTAAGGGTGGTAAAACTTATCTATACTCACCTCACCTTACTAATCTCTGTTTTCAAAAGGGTGTCTTCCCTGCTCCACTAAAACAATCCGTTATAACCCCAGTTTACAAGGGTGGGACAGTGACGATGTCAGCAACTACAGGCCTATTTCCGTTTTACCGTCGATATCAAAAGTACTTGAAAAGCTTATAAATATTACACTAATTAATTATTTTAAAAAATTATCTTTTATCTAACTAACAGTTTGGGTTTAGGCAAGGTGTATGTACTGAATATGCAGTAACTGCGTTAAGTTCTCTTGTAGCTGAGCACCTTGACAAAGGAAACAGATGCCTGTCTGTTTTCTTAGACCTCAAAAAAGCATTCGACACCGTCTCTGTCCCAATCCTTGTGAACAAGCTGGAAAAAGCTGGAATAAGAGGGAATGCCCTCAGTTTACTCAAAAACTACCTCTCTCCAACAGGAAACAAAGAGTAAAAATAGGACAGTACTCCAGCGACGAGGTAGATGTATCATACGGCGTCCCACAGGGCCTTTTAGAGCCTACCCTCTTTCTCACTTGTACATTAACGATCTTTGTACTATGGAAATAGAAAAAGCTAAAATATTTTCGTACGCAGATGACACATCTATTGTGTTCTCTGGCTCGTCCTGGCATGAAGTAAAACTGAGAGCAGAGGCAGGAATGGCTCAGGTAGCTGAATGGCTAAAAAGTAAATTACTTTCCTTAAATAAACAACAACCAGCCGTGAACAAGGCTAGCGGTCCTGACGGAATACCAGCAATTGTTCTTAGAACCTGTGCGCCTGAACTGTCTCCGATCTTGACACGCCTATTCCGCCTTTCGTATGAGGCTGGAAAAGTGCCGAATGCTTGGAAGCAAGCTAACGTACAGCCCGTGCCCAAGAAGGGCAGTCGAGCTGACCCGGCCAACTACAGACCCATATCTGTAACCTCCATACTCTGTAAGAGTATGGAACGTGTACTCAATAATAAGCTCCTGGCATACCTAGAAGCAAACGATATCCTTAGTGACCGCCAATATGGTTTCCGCCGAAATCGGTCTACTGGGGATCTTCTAGCGTATGCCATTCACATCTGGAGTGAGGCCATCGAGAGGCACGGGGAAGCGCTTGCCGTCTCCCTCGACACCTCGAAGGCTTTTGATAGGGTCTGGCACGAAAGCCTTATTGGTAAGCTACCTTCATTCGGTTTGCCCGGTGGTCTGTGTGATTGGATTGCAGACTTCCTGAGAGATCGGTCCATTCGAGTGGTTATCGATGGCTGCTCATCGGACCAATTGGATATCAATGCCGGGGTCCCTCAGGGGTCGGTACTCTCGGCAACTTTATTCTTGCTGCACATTAACGATCTGCTAAAACCCGGCACCTTTGGGTATGCAGACGACAGCACTGTTGCTGAGAGATACTTGTCCAACGCTCGTGCTACCGGGCCTCAGATCCAGTCTCTTCGGGAGGCCATGGTGGAGCGCTTGAACCTTTCCTTGCAGGCAGTCTCCGAATGGGGCAATGCCAATCTGGTCAGGTTTAATGATGCTAAAACCCAGGCGTGTCTTTTTTCCGCTAAAAAGAGCCAATTTTACCCGAGTCCAACTTTCCGAGATGCGACCGTGCCAAGAACTGACCATCTTGAGCTTCTTGGCGTTACGTTGACATCGACTCTCAATTTTGGCTCATACATTGAGGCAAAGGCTCAGCTGGCTGCCAAAAAGCTGGGGATCCTTGCGAAGGTGAGGAGGTACTTCACGCCAGAACAGCTGCTCAGCTTGTATAAAGCGCAAGTTCGATCATGCATGGAGTACTGTTCTCATCTCTGGGACGGATCTGCCAAATACCAGCTTGATGCACTAGAGTCGATCGAAAAGCGGGCCAGGAGGCTCATCGGCGATGAAGCATTGGTTAAGTCAAAGCTCCAGAGCCTTGAACACCGTCGCCGAGTTGCCAGCTTGTCGGTTTTTTATCGGTTACATTTCGGGGAGTGTGCGATGGAATTGCATGATCTAATTCCGCCCAGCCCGTTTCATCATCGGACTACCAGACGTACGGCGAAGCGCCATCGGTACATGGTAGACATCCCACCCATACGCACTAAACGTTTTGAGAATACTTTTATTATGCGTACAGCTAAGGAGTGGAATTCCCTGCCGGAGTCTGTGTTTCCCGATAGCTACAATCTAGGGGTCTTTAAGTCAAGAGTGAATAGGTTACTTCTAGGCAAGCGTGCTCCACCGTCGACCACATCATCGCTTACCATCAGGTGAGATAGTGGTCAAGCGCGAGCCTATAATGAATAATAATAATAATAAATACTAATAAAACTAATTACATATGCTTTAGTATCAGTAACCGAACACAGCCTGTTGAAGAGTTGAATTTAAAGGTACACATTTGCGGAGACAGGTCTACTATAAGCTGTAATTGCCCTTGCATTGAGAAGGTGGCTAAAACTAAATATCTTGGGGTTGTGGTAGATCAAGCACTGTCCTGGTATCCTCAGCTTGGGCAGATTTCTGGGAGGATAAGGAAACTCAGTTGGATCTTTAAAACCCTCAGACATATTGTTACAACTAAAATATAGAGCTGTAAAAACCGTCCCAGAAATCTCCTAAATGAAATATATACGGCACTGGCCCAGTCTGTACTAGTATATTGTATCCCAATTTGGGGCGGTACAGCAAAAACAAAATTTATAAACATAGAACGAGCGCAGCGTGCATTAATAAAAATAATGTATTTTAAAAATAAACGATTATCCACTACAAGCTTATACCAAATAAGTAATTTACTCTCTGTAAGGAAACTTTACATAACCCAAACCATACTAAAAAAACATAAAAACGTACCATATAATGATAAGCAAAAAGCTAAGAGAAGAAAAGATTTAATTCTCAAAGTTCCCCAAACTAAAACTAGATTTGCATGCAAACAATTCAATAAACGCTCTACCCAGCTGTATAACAAAATTAACAAACACGTTTATGTATATAATAAAAGTTACTACGACCGTAAAAAAAGTTTAATAGATTGGATAAAACCACTTACATATGAGGAAACCGAGGCACTCCTGGAACATGTTGCGTAGCCGAAATATACCACATATATATATATATCATAACATAAAACTACACACACCATACCACACCACACACCTCATCACACACACACCACACACACACCACACCACAAACCACATCACACACCTTATACTACTTACCACACCTCACTTTACATCACCTGCACAGACTGGGAATAAGTTTTACATGTGTTATTTTACTGTGTATAATTTAGATTCAACTTTACTTTGTAAGGTATCTTTCTTGCATTACTCACCAACTAGCTCAAGGGTAGGTGATCAGCATGTGACTATGTAAGGTATGGTTTCGCATGAAGTTGACTGAAGTAAAAGTCACACAGTTTGGTCAACTAATTTAATTCTTGAACATACAATACGTCATCACAGTTTCTTGAGGTTAATCAAATACAATGAAACTTACTTTTATATAGGATACAATTTACCCATTATTTCCAATACCGGAGGTATGATGTCTCAAGCAGTATCATTCACCTGGGAAGCTATAATCAAACCTCGTGCAAGCTAAAATGCCATTTGTATTCGGAACCAAATGCTGGAGTTCAACTGCTGTTTTCTTCAGGAATTGTAGTTATATATGTAGTAGTTGTAGTTAGTTATAGTTGACCATTTTCTTATTTATTTAGATAATAAAATTAATCCTAGAGTGCCCTGCCAAGGAGAAGAAATGCATGATGAGCATCAAACACGCACATGTTTTCACAAGTATGGAAATTTAGATAAATTCAGCTGATACTCACAGCTATTGCTGACACATTCTTTATTTATATTTGGGGCTTGTTCCCTGCCGCCTACGAGTCATGCAGATTGTTTCTTTGAGCTCTTTTAGGGATAAAAGTTTTAACAGGTGTTCTCTCCCAGTAACTCCAATGAAAAAGAAGTGTCATTCTTGTCATCCATAGACATTGAAGATTAACCAATAGACTTCATATGTCTAGGTTTTTTTTTATGTAGATATTTTAAAGAAGTTAATCATTTATTATTTTAGTGTTGAATTGTGTGTTTGTTGAATTAAATTGATACACACAAATTGAAATAATAAACTAAACTAAACAGGAGAACCAAAGTTACTGACATAGCCCGAAGAATTGCCAAACATAAGTGGCAGTGGGCAGGGCACATTGCTCGCAGAATGGATGGCTGATGGGGCCGAAAAGTTCTGGAATGGCGACCGCGAACCAGAAAACGATAAGTTAGAAGGCCTCCCACTAGGTGGACCGATGACCTGGTTAAGGTTGTGGTAAGGCGGAGACGCACGGGATCGGTCAATGTGGCGACGCCTGGGGAAGGCCTATGTCCAGCAGTGGACGTCTTTTGGCTGAAATGATGAATATGATGTAACGAATAAACATAAACACTACTGGACTGATTTAAACTTTTACTTTAGCTTCACTAAGGAATTACAACATCTACAGAAAAACAAAATATTTAAATTCCATTTTGTATCGTGCTTGTAATTTCAACGTTACGACTAGAAGAAGAGAATATGTTTGGGAATTGATGTAATTTTCAAAATTATGTATTTACCTCAATTAATTTCCAAATTAAACCCGAATATCGTCAGAGTCCTTACGTTGTAACTTATGATACATACCCATCTATGTAGTTTATAACCGATGCCGTCGTCCATTAGACCTCACCTGGGAATTCGGCGCATCTGTGATATCGATATATATATGTCACGTCGAAGTACCTATGAATCGTAGAATCGCCATCTTTAACCCCAATGTCTAGAGGCAATTCCTTTATTCTTGACTGGAGCGGGTTACTTCAATAACACACAACACTGGATTGAAACTCAAGAGTGTTTATTTGATTTAGTTACAGGCACTTTGAGTTTTCAAATGAACTTGAAGCTAAAACCACATCGTGTGGCTTGCTAGATCGCAAAGCCCTTGTCGATCGCTGGAGGAGATCTAGCAAGAAACTCCAGGATACTCTTTTTAAATGTTTTTATAGATTACACAATCACTTTATGACAATTAATTAGGTTTTCAAACATCTATTCGATTACATTTATTAATCAGTTCTTATTTTTCACACATAGTCCGCGCGATGCGCGTTCTAAGTGGGCGGAACTTCCATATTGTTTTTGTTTAGTCACTAATTACTTGGATAGTTGAGTAAAGTTAGCAAACAATACTAAAATGCTGATCAGTTAATTATTTTAACATTAAACAACCTCAATACTCACAAATATAAAGTGGTTTGTAGTTTATTATTGAAATAGTCATCTAATAACAAAACTATTTAAGTTTCCGGTGATCTAACAATCTTACTAATTAGAAAGTTTCTCATTATTACATAGCTGTATAAAATAGTCTTATGACTTCTTAGTATTTAATCATTTACTCAAATTTGTTTAGTTCTCGTATTAAATTATTAAATCTGGTTATTGGTCATAGAAATTATAACATCCGCCATTGTTTGACAACTTTATCTGAATAACATAATCAAACACATTTACTTAGTCAAATGTGCAATAGTTAAAATGAGAACAAATCCAAAAGTCCTACAATAAGTGTTCCTGTTTAATTTAAACATCTCGTATTAATTAAACATTGAAATTAGCATACGAATTATGAATCAATACTGATTCCACAGTGAGCCAATAGATGGCGCTGAACTCAAAACCCAACTTAAATAGACATAGACACATAAAACGATTAATTAGGATAATAAATTAGCAAATTCACGCCTACGCGGCGACACGGCCATACTGGACCTAGCTGCGGGCTCTGCAGCTAGAGGTGTCCTCAGTCTCGTGTCCTCAGTCTCGTGTCCTCAGTCTCTGTGTTTCTTGGTTGTTATCTGTAATAGCGGAGAAATATTTGTCGGCAGATTATTGTTGTTTATCATCCTACAGTATTAATTAAGTTTAGGATCTGATAACAACTGGTTTTATTTATCATTGACAGCTTGTAATAAATCTAAACTGAGTTTGCCTTATTTTTGAAATATTGAATGTATTTTTACACCCACAGCTATATGCTTTAGGTATTCTACTTGCTATATGGTAAATACCAATGTTGTTAGGAAACAACTAACTGCTACATGTCATGTCAATGAAGGCATACAATTTCTATTTCAGGTTTTTGACATTGAATAATCAGTTGCTAGCTTACTAGTCCAATTTGAATCTTGTTTGCAGAATGTTATTGTTTGTATTATCTTACAATATTCATTGATTTGTAATAGGTAAAAGTCAGTTTAAGTTATCAATTTATCACTGAATACTTATGAAATTAGGTAACTATTAAGTTTATCTCAAATTAAAATATTTGATGCATTAATGAGCACATACCTACTTATAAGAAGGCTTACATAGCAGCCTTGTATTTGGTAAGTATAGTGTAGGTAGTGTAGAAGTATTGTGATCAGCTGTTTTTTGTTTAGTTTCATTCTCACGGGACGGTAATGCTCTGTGATAGACACAAAGTCTTTGATTTGACAGGATTTAAGGATAGGATCAGGAACACCGCTCTGTGATAGACACAAAGTCTTTGATTTGACAGGATTAAAGGTTAAGGAGTTTAGGATCATTGCTCCGTGACAGGCACGAAGTCTTTGATTTGACAGGATATAAGGAACCAGGCTCTGGGTGGTCTTGTACACCGTGGACCCAGCAGGATAACATGAGAGATTTGTTCATTAGCGGCCTCCACGCCTAACCAATGGATATTAAATCTTTATTAGTTGCTTCCACAGCAAACCAATAGATTGTGTGTTGTATTATCACTATTAGTTTCCTCCACGGATTACTAACAGACAGCTTATTGTGTTATCATTATTAGTTGCTTCCACAGCATACCAACAGGATAGTTTATTGTGTTATCATTATTAGTTGCTTCCACAGCATACCAACAAGATAGTTGTGTTATCATTATTACTTGATTCCACAGCATACCAATAGGATAGTTTGTTGTGTTATCAATCTTAGTTGCTTCCACAGCATAATAAGATAGTTTATTGTGTTCTCATTATTACCTCAAATCCATCTCCATGGATGCTGATAGTTTGGTGTTGATATAACCTATTATTTTATTAAGTGCCTCCAGAGCTATAGGTTATTGGACATCTCAATAATTAGAGCTTGTTTTATTATTCATTTTTATAATTGACTAAATATGACAATAGAATAGCATAAACTGAAACGAGTTACAAAAACATAATAATAACAGTAGTCCTCCTGACTGTTGAGCCATCTGCATAAGGAGGTACTATGGTGCACAAGGCCAATGGCTCAACATGCTTTTTGAAGCATGGGGGTTCACCAATTTCAAAACTCTGGGCTGCTACAGAGGAGTCCCTATTGGAAAAACCCCATAAACAAATTTTGCCCAACCTAGGAATTGAACCCAGGAATAATAATTTAAAAGTACTTTGTTGCATGGTAGTATCATGCACAAGCGTCATGTAGTTATTCGACATGGCTATTGTGTTGAGCCTTCTGATACAACAACACCGTATCAGTTAGCGAGGTGAGTAGAAGATAGTTTGAAAACTTCTCACCTTTTACTTTAGTTATGTTGGGCTGGAAGTCATTTTTCAGCTGACCTCTATTTGGTGGCTTGTATGTATGTTGGTAGCTTCTAAGGTCCTGACCCGGCGACACGGTCACTTGCAAACCAGGTATTTTTAGTTTTGTTTCCACATCCTTGATAATACTTGACTATGTAGGTAACCATTTTGATTTTTGATATGACACAGGAATCTGGAATGTGAGAAGGTATACAGATAAATAATAATAAAAGAAAAGATGATCCTATTAATATTTAAATAAGTAGGAGTTAGTACTGATAACAAATAAATTATGTTATTGTTTTGAAATAGTAAGAGAGTAATTCAAAGTTAACTAGAATCTGATGACACTGAAATGAATAACTATGAAGATTGCTGCATTACTTATGACGGTGTTTGCACTAGCTAAAGATTAATGTTAAAACATGTTGAAAACTACTTTTAATGATGCATGTTTGCATACCACACACACAACAACCTATTTACACACCTATTACAAACCTATTTCATTACAAAACATTTATGTGTGAACAAGTTTGAATACAAGCTAGGTAAAAAGTTGCAAAAAGAAAAGAAAGTTATTGAATGCGAAAAGTGACAAATTATCAAAAAACAAACCTGTCTTTTGATTGTTTTTATTCTGTGCAAGTGCATCCACTAACAAGCTTTGAAATCTGTCAGAAATTACTAATCTATTTACACCCATGTACCATAACAAGTAAAATTCAACTAAACCCATTGTGAGATTTAATTCATTAGGAAGGTTCTCAAATATTGAATGATTAAATAAACTTTATTATAACAAACTTAACTTGAACAAGCATAAATCTTAGAGCTTATAAAAGGCCCCATCAGTATCCAACTGACAGTCTGAACCAAGAATGTAGGGTCAGACAATTTTTTAATTAGATTTAACTTATAGCGCTATCACTGTCAAGAACCCCATAGCCAAAACAAATCTACCAGATCATGTAGACAGATAAGATGGAACACAGTAATCACATTAGATTCACTCAAATATGTCTTACATACACAGGACCATTAATTTACCAAAAATCACAAGGTCCATACATAATAGGTTACTCACACATACTAAGCGTACCTACTTGTAAATTAAAAGTTACCAGGTGGCTATCAGCTTATGACTATTTATTATTATATTATGATTATGCATGAACTGAAGCTCTGCTGATACTTACCCTGATTATAAAGTTTGTAATGACTCACCCAGGTGTATCACAACCCTTTCACCCATTCATACAAATACATTTATATTAGATGCATACTCACCCTACAAAAACCGTCTTGTAACCAAACAATTATTCTCACCCCAGCTACTTAAATGCAAATCGTTGTAAGTATTTTCTTGAGCACACTATAATTTTATTTTTATTTGTTGTGCTTTTCATGTTTAAGGAATGTGTTAATACATTTTCTTATCCTACTTTACTTTAAAAAAAGTATGACATGCAACGGGTTCCACATTATTCAATAATAAACCCCGTTTGGTAATCGGGTAAAAACAATAAATTGCAAAAATGCCAATTAGTGCGTCAACATGAATATGACATGGCACTTTCTGCCAAATGTTTACTACTTCTGTTGCACATACATTCTGTAACTTACTTAACTTATTTACCTACTAAACTTTTGTT
Source organism: Orthosia gothica (assembly GCA_949775005.1). NCBI lineage: Eukaryota > Metazoa > Arthropoda > Insecta > Lepidoptera > Noctuidae > Orthosia > Orthosia gothica. The sequence continues at coordinate 34,569 of CATKRY010000215.1, forward strand.
TTAGCTACCTTAATGTAATGAATGCTATAAAAATAAGTTGTTACTTTTTGTCCGGTACAAAACTCAAAGTAGGTACTTTGAATTGTTTAACATTCATACACTCACACCTTGTCCCCATGGGGATAGACAGCAACCACAGATTGCCACTTGCTACGATCCTTACATACTCCTCAAATAAAATAAAGTTTCTCAAATAACTGAGCCATTGCAATTCTTAAGACAAAAGAACCATATTTAAACAATAACATTGAGTTCCTAGTCAGCTGTCTTATTTTATGGAGTAATTTAAGCCGTTTCATTCATTTTAATTCCACAAATTGCCACACAAACAACAGCAGGGACCACTCAGTCAGTAAGGGGTATTGTGTTACCCAGTTACTGGGTTTTGGTTGCTCCATGTAAAACACTGGTACTCAGCTGAATCCAGTTAGAATGGAAGCTGTCCCGGACTTGGTTGGGAAACGACTAGGCAGATTGATTAAAATTGTCACACAAAAGGTCACTGACCTTGCCTTGTATGATGAAAATAATTAAGAATGTTAAGTTACATAAATAAAAAAAACAGAATACTCCCCTCAACCATGATGAAATCTATCAATGGACAGATCAAGTTGTTCGTTTAGCTGCTTCGGTCATTCTGTGCTGTATAAAGTTTTGGCCACAATGGTGTAGGACAGCATCCATGCCACTAGTTAGTAGCTTCTTCTGTCGTTTCAATAGAGTTCAGATCGTTCACGTAAAAATATTCCAGTTATTTTCGCCTATGTCTGGGCATCGCTTACTCTTGGAAATTATCATAGGAAAATCTTTTGCCATACCCTCGGCGTTGGCGATGTTGTACGAAATTCTTCGGATGGCTTTCATAGCATGGGCAGAAGGCGATAGTGGGAGCTGAGCCCAATTCTGATGTCACGTCGAAGTACCTATGAATCGTAGAATCGCCATCTTTAACCCCAATGTCTAGAGGCAATTCCTTTATTCTTGACTGGAGCGGGTTACTTCAATAACACACAACACTGGATTGAAACTCAAGAGTGTTTATTTGATTTAGTTACAGGCACTTTGAGTTTTCAAATGAACTTGAAGCTAAAACCACATCGTGTGGCTTGCTAGATCGCAAAGCCCTTGTCGATCGCTGGAGGAGATCTAGCAAGAAACTCCAGGATACTCTTTTTAAATGTTTTTATAGATTACACAATCACTTTATGACAATTAATTAGGTTTTCAAACATCTATTCGATTACATTTATTAATCAGTTCTTATTTTTCACACATAGTCCGCGCGATGCGCGTTCTAAGTGGGCGGAACTTCCATATTGTTTTTGTTTAGTCACTAATTACTTGGATAGTTGAGTAAAGTTAGCAAACAATACTAAAATGCTGATCAGTTAATTATTTTAACATTAAACAACCTCAATACTCACAAATATAAAGTGGTTTGTAGTTTGTTATTGAAATAGTCATCTAATAACAAAACTATTCAAGTTTCCGGTGATCTAACAATCTTACTAATTAGAAAGTTTCTCATTATTACATAGCTGTATAAAATAGTCTTATGACTTCTTAGTATTTAATCATTTACTCAAATTTGTTTAGTTCTCGTATTAAATTATTAAATCTGGTTATTGGTCATAGAAATTATAACATCCGCCATTGTTTGACAACTTTATCTGAATAACATAATCAAACACATTTACTTAGTCAAATGTGCAATAGTTAAAATGAGAACAAATCCAAAAGTCCTACAATAAGTGTTCCTGTTTAATTTAAACATCTCGTATTAATTAAACATTGAAATTAGCATACGAATTATGAATCAATACTGATTCCACAGTGAGCCAATAGATGGCGCTGAACTCAAAACCCAACTTAAATAGACATAGACACATAAAACGATTAATTAGGATAATAAATTAGCAAATTCACGCCTACGCGGCGACATATATATTTATGATATTATATAAATATATATATATATTTATAAATTTCTTTTATCGCACTTTGCACAGTCCTTACGGCCACGCTCGAGGCACCTAATTAATTTCTTGTTCATATTTGAAAGGTGTAAGAACAAAAGGTTTAGAAGACTCGGGAATAAGCAGGTACATTTATAAAGAAAGAGAGTTACATTTTTAAGCACTGGTTTGAAACAAAATGTTGTTTAATTTGTAAGAAAAATAGTGAGATCTTACATAAATATATATTATACATAAATACTTACTTACCTATTAAATCTTTTGATAATAACTTTGTTTCGGAAATTTCCTTAAGAACTCAATAGGAATATTCATTTATAATAAATATTAACATACAATAATACTGTACTAAAACGACTGCTAAAATCTGTTTAGGTAACCCAACTTACCAGCAACATCAACGTAAGCCAACAACATCTCATCATTGCCGATCTAAAAACGAATAGAGACGATCAGACGAAAAGATTGCATTAACTATTCGGCATTATTCCTGTCCTAACAAACGGGGATTAAATTGAAACTGGTCTTTTGCACGTACAAAGCGAACACACCAGTGTTATACGCATTTCCGTTGATCCTGCATGCAAGATTAGGCTGGAGATAGTCAATAGTCTGTGTTCTATCAGACAGACTTGTAATTGGTTTTTTAATACGGTTCGATTAGTTTTTTAGGGTCTGCGCAGATAGGGCAGAAAAATGTCAATCAGTTTTCATTGAAAATTAATTAAAATATAGTTCTATACCGAACTTCGGTCACGGCGTCCAATCATAGCAGATACCAGACTTAGGCGCAGCAAATATAGTGCACAACTGCATGCGCAAAACGAAAGGGGTTCATTTTCATAGTCCGATGGGACTACAATTTAGCACGACCGGAAAGATATTAAGCGCAAGACTTACGGGTTAACGTGTTTAATGAGGCATGGTGGTCTCACACCACCAGCTTCCAACCTCCGGGTAACCAATGAGAAATTCTTAATAGAATAACCAAAAAAAAAACTCAGATTCGATTCCGAGGTTGAGAATCGAGCAATCGCAGTCGCAACCGCGTGAAACATGGTCGAGAATTTTGCAACTCTATCTACGCTAACCTTAATACAATGGGAAAAGTTCAACCAATAGGAAGCACAAAGGCTTCCTATTGGTTGGTGTTTTTTGTTGTTTAATCTCGATGTGAACTTCACAAATAGAGTAATCAAGAAACTACTTAGTGATCGGTTCATTAACGGCTCGGATCCGTGACTGTTAAAAGGGTTTGTGCCAGTAAAGATATTGTATAGGTAGGCGATAGTTGCGAACTGCGAGAGGATTAAGCTAACAAAATCGTTTTTCGATAGGAATTCTGATCGGCTTTGAATCTGTCAATGAAAGCAATTAATTTTAAAACAGATTGAAACTTTGTATTAATAACGGACTTAGTAAAGTGATATCCGAAAAACTTGTACAATATTAAAGGCTTCCTTTTGATTAAAAACAGCTAGAGAAAACAAGTTCTGAGAAAAACAGGATTTTCATTAAAACAGAGCTTAGCAGATGATGAACAAGAAATGTAAAATAGAAATACCGCGAAAAGGATGCTGAGTGTCTACGTCTTACAAGAGTGATGTTTCCTGGGTAGAATAATGATAATTCTATTTAGTCCATCAGTGAGATTATCACATGATATTGGACCAAAATTTTGCTTTAACAAATAAATAACAAAATACAAAGATAAAGCGCATCAAAGTGGGAGCTTGTGATATCACTATCAAAGTATAGCACACCGTGACGTCACACGATATTTCAACGCACTGTATCGTCGTTATTTTTGTTTACGTGGCAAAAGAAAAAATACATGTCCAATATGTTGAGGTTATCTAACTGTCGGACTAAAGATAGATATAGATATTTTTTGTCAACTACCTTATTACAAATCAAGATCGTGTATAAGATGGCTTGTTGGTGATCAAACTTTCATTATAAACTGGTTTTCATATAAAAATAGCAATTTATGAAAAAAATTAATAATACTAGTGGCCCGCCCGTCTCGGCTTTGCCAGGGTCATAATAATGTGTATCCTATAACCATCTGGAATAATATCCGTTTAAATGGTGTTTTTTTTTCCAAAAAGGTGTATTGGTTCCAGAGGTTATCCTACATAACACGTAGGAGCAAACGTAATAAATTAAGACTAGTATAATAGTTAAGACTATACAGAGGTTGGTTGTTTTTTTACGGGAGGTAAACCCTGGTGGTTAAACGTAATTTGATTTCCGATTTTTAACCAACTTTCCAAAAAGGATGAGAAACACGACATAGAAACGAAACATAGAACATGTTCTGCTGTATGTATGTTTTTTTTGTGTATATTCACCGATTTCTCCGTCAACTATGATCCAATTTTGAATTTTTGTCCCATTGTCACCAAGTTAGGATCTGATGAGGGAATCTCTTGGAAATAGAGGGAACTCCTTCAATTTTATAGGCTTGCATATGTGATTTTCGTATTTTCATCAACATGGCAAGCATTTGCATTCAGAAAGCATCATTTGGTGAAGTGAAACTGACGCAGAAGACCTCAGATGGCCACTGGCACTACTCAATGATAAGTATGTTATGTGTATAAGAGATCTCGAATAGTAAAATGACTGTGATGAAGCAAATTTAAATAAATAGTTCTAATGAAAATTGTAAAATCAAAATGATCTGGTGATGAAGATAGAAGCCAGAAGTAGGCACCGGAACTCCGTAATAAAACAATGTATCTCAGTAGTGTTTAGGCTTGTTAGAATTGTAAAGAGAAGACTTCTGGCTACAAATGACTTTTATGGTAATACGAGTATAAGGTACCAAAACCAAAAAGAGAAAAATAAACAAAAATTCAACCGACTTCCAAAACAAAACAATTAATTGCGTAAAATAACTTTCTTTCGGTCGGTTGAATTTTTTGTTAAAAGTTTTTTTACTGAAAGAAAGCTACACTATCGCTGAGTTCCATAGGCCTTTATCCCAACCAATACACGGTTTCTATAGTAATGGCCTAGGAAGCAAAACAGCGCGAAAAACCTATTACCTAATATTGGATTGCTCACTGCACTGAGTTACCATATTTCTTCAATTTTTTTATTTTACAGTACGGATCAGAATCGGATCAGATGGCCGTTGGGGCCGAAAATTTCTGGAGTGGCGACCGCGAACCGGAAGACGTTGCGTTGGAAAGCCTCCCACCAGGTAGACCGATGACCTGGTGAAGGTTGCGGGGATCCGCTGGTTGCAGGACGCACGGGACCGGTCAATCTGGCGACGCTTGTGGGAGGCTTATGTCCAGCAACGGACGTCTTTTGGCTGAAATGATCATGATGAGTACGAATCAGAGTCAGAAAGGTCAGAATCACAACTCAATATTAAAACAGACTGGCATTTACTTTATGTACATCTAGATAGATATATTTGAAATCCACAAGCGAGCGTTTCTCACGCATACACGAAAAAAAAGAACACACACACATACACATTACACACATGTCACATTATTTCGAAGCTTCATAAACCGTTTTTGTGGTGCACCACATCTTTTCGGGACGTTAAGAATAATGCTTAATGTAGCTGAAAATCATATGGCGGAAGTGACAATTTGATGGTCCATTACCTACCATAACATTCCATCCATCGTAAAGATTTAGAAGCGATTACAAAAATTGATGCAAGTATGATAAATTGTGCAAATTTCTGGTAAATGTTTTGGCTAGTGTATTTGGGACGATAATAAGAAGTAGTTCTAGAAAATATTGGAGCACTCTACATAAGTTGTATGCACTTTGTTTTTCGTCAATATTTAGTTAGGATTGTGGGTCAACAGTTTAAATCGAACCTTGTTTTACAATGGTACAGTCAATGGTCAAAAATGCAGTCGTACTCAATCAAGACTAGTGTCTAAGATTTCTTTAAAGAAGAAGGTCCAGGTTCATGATTGATTTATTCATTGATTTATTGCATGGAATCTAAGGCATAAAAGTAAGGTAAGGTTCTCGTCGTGGATTTGAAACCTTCTCCTACAAAAAATCTTCAGACACTTTGGTTTTGGTAGAGTACGACTGCACTTGTAATGAATTTTATCAATGTCACTGAAAACAAAATAATGGTATTCTGAGTAAGTGTGAGTGGATAAATGTAAATTTTGCAAAGGTCACAATGGTTGAAATTTTTATGTTAGGGACACAGTTAAACCAGACCTAGATACCTTTGATCCCGGTATTAGGATACCGCAGGATGATTCACGATACCTACGCGTGTAAAACCGGTAGAAAAGCTGGTTTTACTAGTTATTGAACCTATAAAAAACCATGTTATTGAAATCAAAAGGTCATAATACAGAAAGATATATCAGAAAGATCAAATCAGTCAAATATTTGAATACCTATTCAAAAACTTACCTTAATAAAAACCTTTTTATTCAAAGCCCCATTTCTCAACCTCAAAAACGATAATCCAGACAAGACTTAAGTATCCAATTTCTCAGTATCGAGTGTCTTCACAAACACCACAAGATCGATGGCAGTTGAATTCGCGACAAGCTTGCGCCGCAAGCGATACGGGGACCGGCAATTTACATTAATTCGCTATATTTTTCTTTCTACTCGTTCTTCCTAATTCCTGTCGTTTTATGCAAACTGTTCCCCGTGACCTGGTTCTAAACGGGCAAACAGTTCTGCTGTAAGAGCATAATGGGGACCCTATTGTTATTGATGTTAGTTTAATGGAATTTAATTGGACGCTTTACCTAGTCTGGTGTATTTAGGTAAAGGTACGGCGAGTTTGTGGACACTTCCTTATTTATTTAGAAATGTTATCAGCCTTTCTAAGGCATGATATAAGATTGTTCTGAATCCATTCTTGAATCATTATCATTACCCTATCCTGCTACTTATTATATATACACTAACGAAAAAGTTTGTGAGGATGGATGGATGTTTGTTGTTCTTTCAAGCAAAAACAAGTATTTATATTTTCTTACGGAAGTTTTACTGAGGTCATCAAACATTGCACTGAGGTCATCCATAGTCTAAACCATGACCACTATATCGTCGGCAAATCAAAGGTGAGTGATGTATTTGCCATCAACATTGATGCCTAGCCCTCTCCAGTCCAGAACCTCGCACACACAGAGATGTTGTTTGTACCCGAGATTAACACAGAGAATACTTTTTATCCGGGTAATAAGTTCCTTTGGGATAGTTTTCTACTTCCACTCAGACGAAACCTCTGGTAAAAGCTAGTCTTGCATTCATCTTTATTAGCAGTCATTTCAGGCACAAAATCTTACTCACGGTCCAACCTTTCGTTTGTCCTTCCCCTACAAAACTTCACATTCATACTCAAAACTACTCTTACAACCGCGAAATTTTATTTTTATCAGTCGTTATAAAAGATTTCTAATTGTTCATGCCCTTCATACCCGACTATCTTTCAGGATTTTCACATGGCAAATGACAGAGCTGTCCGATTAGCTACATACTGAGGCTCAGGACTAGTGGCATTCGATGTTTTTTTTTTATTATCTATAGTCTCGCGCTTGACAACTATCTCACCTAATGGTAAACGAAGATGTGGTCAACGGTGAAACACGCTTACCTAGAAATAACCTATTCACTCTTGATTTTAATACCCCTCAATTGTAGCTATCGGGCAACAGACTACGGCAGGGAATTCCACTCCTTAGCTGTTCGCATAATAAAAGTGTTCCCAAAACGTTGTGTGCGTATGGGTGGGATGTCCACCATGATGCGATGGCGTACCGCCGTACGTCTTGTATCCCGATGATGAAACGGGCTAGATGGAATTAGATCGTGTAATTCCATGGCAAACGCCCCGAAATTTAAAGCTGGCAACTCGGCGAAGATGTTCAAGGCTCTGGAGCCTTGACTTGACCAGTGCCTCATTGCCGATGATGTCAGCGAAGGCTATAGTCAAAATGTCATAATTTAAGGGATTGATCACGTGATTTTTTGATACCGCTTGTCAATTCCATACAATTTTGACTTTTGATCAATCGCTATCGCCACGCTTGCGATGATAGAATGTCACATGTCTAGGGCTTCTGGGCGGACATAATCTGAATGATTGAGAATATAGTTTAAGTGAATCGAAATAAAAGAAGTTAAGAGGTTAAGATTCTACTGGTCAACGTTATTCTTAGATCCTCAACCAAAACCAATGCGAGAGCTTTTCGTTTTGAATTGCCTCCTCTAGTTAATATCCATACATGTTTATATGACCGAGGGAAAACTTATCCGTCTTCAAGGATTCCTATCTGACCACTTTTCTCAAGTATCGTAACAAGCTACTTACGAATGATAGAGGGCCGTTCGGAATTATGAATAATTCATGACAATATGATTATTGCTATTGCGGTCACAAATTCACTGAAAGAAGTCCCAGTGGGGTATTGGTCTCGGGATAATTCTTAGCTAAAAAGATCCTGTAAAGTGAGCAATGTCTGTCAGTCTTAAAACTGACCTAATACCTATTAGGGTTTACTTGGGCATATTGGGTACTAGAGAACAAGTGATAGTTTGATATATATCGGATTTTATCTTACTTTTTTATCCCTCTTAAAGAAAAGGAAGCTTGACTTTAGAAGACAAATAATCACAACCCTGTTAGTCATCGAATCAATTCTAGAATCTTCTGTAGATAGCTATTTTTCAACAACAAGGTTGTGCTGAAACTAAGTCCGTAAAGCAAAAAACATTTCCATAAATCAGTTTTTGTTACATTCCACTGAACTTATTTCTTTTCAATCCTAAGGTCTCGACTCCGAGAATGAAGTTATAACAAGACTCGGCAAAAGTAAGGCACATGAGGAAATACATTATAATAAACAGGGAACATATATCCGACCGATCGGATCTCGTGTGTAGCCGAGGACTCACAATAGATAGTTGCAGAAGATCAACTTCGTAGAATTTCCGTAGAACACGTATCTTCTGCATCTTCGTAGAAAATACACGTAGACTCAGACAGGTATCACGTACAGTGAGTAAAAGCGCACTCGACTGGCCATAGTTTCAGCTTGGTTACACAGAGTGAGTAAGCGTGCGAGCTAGTTTAGTCAGTTGCTGAACGCAGATGCTTGCACTATGCGACCACATCATGCAAGTTGGTCAGTAGCTCGTCATCCCCCACATTCAAGGCTGCAGCTCTTGTAGAAGCTACTTGATAGTAAAGTGGTAGTAATTCTCATCGTGTGACCTTTCGGAGCGAGCCAAGCTGTTGCTATTCGAGTTAGCAGTCGCAAGACTCACAGGGGCACTCTACTGTCAGCTCAGCAGCTTAAACTGTATAACTGGACTCACTTCAGTGACACCTCTGTACGGTTTCTATTATGTGGCGTGGATTTACGATGTTCTTCAGGAAATGAGACGATCAATGGGCTCCCCCCGACACTTTGACATAGTTCTCATTGTGTGACAAGATTTAGTGGTATCATGTTCGGGTTAATGTCAGCAACTTATATTTTATTGGCAGCCGCAGTATGTTCAAATAATTAAAACTTAAACGGTGTGAGGAAGATAGTTACATAAGGTTATGAATAAGTTCTGGAGCTGAAAGGCGTTAAACAGAGTTAGAAAATTATAAACTAGATAGGCTTTCAAACTGACAGTACTTGGGCTAGATAAAAGTAAACCTAAGTAAGTACTTTAGATTGTAATAAGTATTCAAGTCATAGCTTTACTGAGAATAAAATAACTATTAAATTAAATTTATTTCAAATTTAAACAATTTTAGAGTCCATTCTTTGTTAGTACACAACCTTATAACTGTTATTATAACTTATAACTACTGGATACAAACAAACAAATTACTTATATTCGTACGCCCCACTGGCATGTAGGCGCATCCAATGTCTCAGTATGGGGCTGTCCCACCTGTCTGCTAGAGTTTTCAGTATGCTGTTGGGGCTGCCACGCACCCTGCGAATCATAGACGCGCATCGCTTGCGTATGATGGCGTGGAAGCCATCAATTTCCGCCTCTGCAAACATGCCTGATGCACTGCAGTAGCGTGGCAGCCCCATCAACATCCTGAATGCATTATTATATTGAACACGCAGAGCGCTGTATGCTCTCTGCGTGTAGTTGACCCACAGACTGCATGTATAAAATGACTGACAATACGCTCTAAACAACGTAGCTTTTACGTCAGTCGAGCATTCCGCAAATCTGCGAGCCAACATATCGCAGCGAACAGCCAACGCCCTGCGCTCACGGTCAATATCCAAGTTGTCCTTGAAGTCTTCGGACACCCAGTGGCCCAGATACTTGAAACTTGTTACTTGCTTTAAGGAACTTCCGCAAAGCTTCAACTGTGGTACAATCGGGTAAGTTTTAGTGCCTGCCTTAAAGACTAGTACCTCACTTTTTTACATTGTATCTGAGCCCCCACACCACACCTCACCTCACACACCTCACACCTCTCACATATCTAAGCAGGTGCATCATCGCGTTAATCGAAGGACTCAGCAACACCATTTCATCAGCGTAACTAATATTGTTGACACATACTCCGTCCACATAACAACCCTGATAAGTGCTGCTGAGCTCGACAATCAACCGGTTTATGTATAGACTGAAGAGGCAGGGCGAGGTCAGGCCGCCCTGTCTCGCATCGCACTCCAGCCTATACACATCCGACAACGAGCCTGCCCACCGAACACAGTTGACTTGATTGTTATACCAAAACCGGAGTATTGATACAACCCCCCTATCAACTGAAGTATCATTTAACAGCTTCTGTCACAGCAAATCGTATGACACCAGATCAAACGCCTTTGAAAGGTCCAGGAAACACGCATAAACAGGCGTTTTCCTGGACGTGTAGTACTGAACAGTATGCTTGAGAGTCAGTATGGCACTTTCCGTGGAGAGACCAGGTCGGAACCCAAACTGCACATCATGCAAATCTATGCGGGTTGCCATATGCCTATCAAGCAAGCCGTCCAGCACCTTGGCAATGACAGTAGCCAGCGATATGGGCCTGTAGTTCGACAGATCCGATGTATCCCCAGTCTTATCTTTCACAATCGGTAATACTCCAGTTTTCATCAGATCGCCGGGCAGATGAGCGTGGCTTAGACATAACGAGAAGAAAATCGCCAGTTCAAGTGCATCGGGAGTTCACCTGCCAAGGGTTGGCAGGTGAACTCCCGCATGCCGCAGGTGTTCGATGCTGAGGTAGGCATGTCCGGGCGACTTGCCCCTAACCATACTTTTTATAACAGAAGTGACATCTTTTGCTGAGAACCTGACATTCAACTCAGTCAGACAGTCCTCAGCATCGACCGCCTGCGAAGCTGAACCTAGAGGAGATTCAACTTAAAATGTTTCAGAATCAAGTTAGCAATAGCAGCAGGCTCATGTTGCCCCGACACGCTCACGGGGACGCCCGGCCTCGGATTTAATCTGTTTGTATTTTTCCATTATTTTTTTTTGTTTTAAATTGTGGTTCCGAAGTTAATTGTAGGACCGCTGCGGTCGTGTGTCCCAGACAACTCACAATGTTGTTCTTATCACTTTTCTGCGACGCCTCTGCCTGTCGCGGCTCGATGTTGTTGTTTACGCACAGCTGTGAACCTAAACCGGTTTCGCATTCTTTTATGCCTGTTGTGTTCCGGTCCGATGATATTGACGAGTAGTGGGTAGGCGGTGATAGTTTCACCTGGAGTTAAACTTTGATCCGATGTATTTCTGGTGTTTATAGGAACATGATGCAATCCCATCGGCCCGCTATCATAATCACAACTGTCCATCATATGAGCGGCACCTCCTCGCTTTGTGTTTATGTATGAATAACATGGACTTTTCAAGGTCGTTAACTTTTTCAAATCTGCTATGTCACGCTTGATCGTTACAAGTTGACTAGCAGGCGCATATTGGGTTTTCATTTCTTCAATTTCACTTCTCATCCTTGTTAAGTCTTTAAGTAGTTTGGTCACGTCTACGTGATCAAATAGTACGGGCGGTAGTTTGTTGCAAATCTTTTGCAACAAAAACCGGCCGGTCATTCGGATGGGTTACTTGTAATAAGCTGATGATATCCTCGATCTCCTGTAGTTTTTACCCATCTTTCTTCCTGGTAATCTTGCGCTTGGATGCTGTTGGAATCGCATCAAACAGAAGATGTTTTGCTTCTACAATATCACCATCCGAGAAAGCAGTAATACATATGCGAATTAGGCCTTCCTCATCCATTATGTCCAGTTTATTGCACACGAAAGCTAACAATTCGTTAATAACGATATTTCAATTCGCACATTTGACTATTTTTGAGGAATTCATCCTGCACTCAAGTTGACACGTCTGCCACGTCCGATCGGTAAGGTACGCGGCATGGAACTGGGCTCTTCAAGGATTATTTGAACAGATCATTTAAAATGATGGGTTGCAACTTATAGATTGCTACGAGTAGTTCGAACCTAGGCAGGTTCGAACAATCCATAAGTCGGATACCACTGGGCCACCTCTGCTCTAAAGAGGCGTTGACACGATCGGAGTCTCTTGGACCGAGTGCTAATTGAACTATGATATATTTATTTAAATTTGGCCTTTTCTAAATTGGACCTAATCGGTAAACTGTTGTAAACCTTTCGGGGATTAAAAAAAGTATTAATACAAAAGCAAAATGTAGTATAAAACACCTCTACTAAATTATTTTCGTTTCGATAGTATTGCGAATGTGGAATTTGACATTTTGACGAGTAATTGTACTAAAATCTGAATCGTTGCCAAACTCGAAAGTTTTTACAAAAAAGTCGTCTCACCTACATATTATGTGGATACGGAATATCGCATTAAAATGTCGTTAAAAGCTAAGTATCTCGGTGGGTTATTGATGCGGTTTCTCTACGAAGTTTGCAGATGGGTAGGTAGAGGTACATCCCGGCCTAATGATCACCCGGTGCGCCAACAACTTTAATACAATTTTATAATCTTTTGTATTTTATTATGTAGCTCTTGTAGCCTTTTTATTTGCTCCTTTAGGCATTCAGTACCATTAAATAATAATTGGCGATTAAAAATAAATGTTCATTTTGCATTACTTACTATTAAATTTATATGAATGGCATTTCATCGATTTGAAGCTCGTTAAGTTTCATTTGAAATTATATTGCAAAGGAAATTAAGTCATTCGTTTTGTGTAAACTTCATTTCAATTTTGATTGAGCGAGAAAATTGACTTCACTAACTAAGTTTTCATTTAAGATACTCTATCAGGGTTCTTTTAAAACAAGTCTCCTGAATTAAACGAATTTGATTTTCTGAAAACAAAAATATACCAAAGTATTTATTTTCTTAAAGATCAGAGTAGAGTTATTTGCTCAGTGAAGACGAACTTCGTTTAGTTTAAATAAATCTTGAATACCTAGAAGGCGTTCAAAATACATTTGTCATTTTTCTTTTGACAAGATTCGTTTATATTTCCAAAGACAAAACTAAGTTTTTCCTGCGACTATGTCCGCGCAGATTTCGTGTATTTTTTAGAGATTGAATTTCAAGTGCAGTTTCAGTTTTTATGTTTTTCTCGTTACTATCAAAGTCATGTCTAATTAGCTTTTGTCCGCGGCCTTACCCGTGTAACATGTTGTTAAAAAAAATGTTCAGGTCCGCTTCCTACATACATCTGTTTTAAATTTCATAGCGGCTTAAGTGTGAACACGTTACAAACATACAGACAGACACAGAGTTACTTTTGCATTTATATTATTAATATGGATTTAGGCTGTGCTTTGTGGCCAGGCGTTATTTTTTGTAGGAGCCGTAATATTTAACAAAATGTATGTTTGTGCTACTAGTGTCATCTTTCATAAACGGCATGCGTGTAGAACTAGATGAATGGACATGAATGAATCAAAATAATTATATAAGGATTAGTGGCCCACCCCGGCTTTGCCTGTGTCTTAATAATGTATAGCACCACCATCTGGAATAATGTATCTTTCAAATGGTGAAAGTTTTTTCAAATAGGTGTAGGGGTTCTAGAGATTACCCTACAAGTAGGAACAAACTGACACATGTAGTTGACAAAAAATATCTATTTAGTCTGTCAGTTAGATAACCTAAATATATTGAACAGGTATTTTTTCTTTTGCTAAATAAACAAAAAATACGACGATACAGTGCGTTGAAATATCGTGTGACGTCACGGTGTGCTACACTTAATACTGACAAAGTGTCGTCACAAGCACCAACTCTTGAACTTTGATGCGCTTTATTTTTGTCAGTTTTTATTTATTTGATAAAGCAAAAAATACGGGTCCAATATTATTTGATAATCTCACTGACGGACTAAATATAATTATTATTTTTCTACCCAGGAAACATCCCTATTCGGGCCTCTCTCTTTGTGGCGTTTTGTATTTTCTGCCTGCCATGGGAAAAGGCGTGAGTTTATGTGTACGATTTGTATGTATGTCATTTTGTGCATCCATTTGGTATTTTATTGAACTAATACTCTTAACTTTTCAAAATAGACAATCCTGTGGTGACTGCGACGGATAGGATTTTTGCAAATGTAAACCTTACTACGGAGTTCGGATAAAACGTGTTTTAGGCTTATCCTGCACTACACGAGCACCGCAAAAACTAGTCTATGTTACACAATATACGCTGCATAATCGGATTGATTGCCTGATACGCAAATGTAAATTACGTAGGATTATTACATGGTTGAATTTTGGTTCTATGGTACTGATATTAATATTCCTTATGTTAGGATGTTTTTTAATGCATCACACCTCAACTGCTAAATGGACTTGGATGAATACACAAGTGACACACTTTATATTGGTACATACTTGTACCACCCCATACTTTATATCGGTAGTGATGATGCCACCTAGCCGGTTTTGGCCCCAGCGACTGCATTCATTGGCTCCTCGTTGTGATCGCGACCTCAGATTTGCTGCTCTGTTATATGCCCTCATGTTGATATGCAAGTCATATGAGGTGACTTGCATATCCAAGTGTGTGCGAATTGCTCCAAGCAAAGAGCGGACACGTCTGAATGCTATTGACGATGTTATTATCGGTGTATTACGTTCCCTTTAGATAATATTCTCGCGGGTGAAACTATGGGCTAAAAAAAAAACTGATCAATTTAGATCAAAGTATGCAAACAACGTTACAGGAATATCAGTAGGTAAGAGATAAAATTACTCTATTTGTTTTTTCTTGGTAGTATTTTCGCCATCCACACGGGCAAAACCGTGGACATAAGCCTATTTATCGAATAATTTCAGTTCTAATTATGCTAACAACGTTCCTGAAATATCAGTTAGAGAAAACATTGCCGCTATTAGTCTGTTCCATATTATTTTAATGTGACATCATGTTACGGAAACATTTGTCTAAAATAGCTATTACAATGTATGCACATCGTTAGCATAATTAGATTATTATTATCAACCTATTCTCTGTCACGAACAACGCAAAATGCTCGTATGTTAGTGAGCAGTTCCAAATATATATCACTCTATTTTGCCAACTGTAAATACTCCAATGTAGTTATAACAATTTAGCTCCAATGAATCGATACCAATTAACCTCCGACAATGGCGTTGTCGGTTACCGAAATACTCGAAGTAGATATTTTATGAGGTGACGTTGCTACTAACTGATAATTATTTATTTATTTATTTATTTATTCATTAACACATACATTTGTTTTAACAGGTAAGACCCAAGCTAACAAAAGTAGTCATAAATTGTTAATTATACAATCCCAAACTATATATACTAAATATAGAGGCACCAGTTACACAGTGGACAACACACTAAGTGTCACCCTCTGGAATTCCATCAAAGAACACGAAAATAAGTCTAAACGCAGAGAGATGCTATTGTCTAATGTTGTCAACTGTCTTGTTCAACAAATAATCTTAATATCGAGGGTTGACATCTTGTACTAACTGATAGCGCAAAACAAATGCAAAACAAGGAAGACAATGCTTTCACAACGTTTCGTAAATGTTGAACCGGTATAAATCTGGAACTGGGTGTCTTCGGAAATTTGTATAGAAATACAGTACAACTTGGACAGACCGTATTCAGCAGCTTATTCATAATTAAGAGAGAAATAATTTCTGCAAGATACAATAAAAAAAGTCTTCACTCCCGCGGCCCACCCCACAGAACCTGTTATTTATTCGGAAGAATTTTTAAAAACAGTTAAGTAGTAAAGCTACTTAACTGTTTAGTTTAGTTTTGACGGGCTGGTGTCCGTAACTCCACGGCCAAGCGCGTATTTTACGTACGGGTTAGAAACGATTTCTTCATTCGATCCACCTCAGCTCCTCGAGGACGGCCAGCAGCGCCTTAGTATTACCAACTATCTCCTGTAGGGTACTTGGTTCACCGAAGTATTTGACCCTGTAATAAGCGATTACAGGGCAGCTTAGGAGCAGCTGTGCTGTCTTATCTTCCACCATGCATGCTCTGCAGAGTGGGCTGTCCGTGATTCCTATGACAAAAAGGTGCTTAGAAAAAGTCCCGTGTCCAGTTATTATGGCCGTGATTGCACGCGATAGATTGGCTTAGTTAGTCGTAGCGCCTTTTTCGTGAAACGGCCGTCGATGGAGGGTAGTGCCTCCTTGGCCTGCCTACACTCGCTATGGTCAATGATAGCTTTTTGAGGTGTTGATTGATCTTTAGTGCGCTTCTTTACCAGACTGCTTAGGTACCCGAAAAGAATTGGCACGATGTGCTCCGGTCCCACGGGTGCCATATTAGAACCCTTCAGGCGAGTTCATCTGCAGCATCGTTCCCTCGGGAATTGCTGTGCCCCTAATCAATTGAATGGATACAATACTTTATTGTGCATAGTGACCTGGTTCAGGTGCTGGAGACACTCATACATCAGACCGGAGTTAACCGTGTGGCTGTTTAGTGCTTGCACGGCCATGCTGTCCGAAAGTATGCGCATAGGGCAATCCTTTATCTCCCTGGCTAGGACGGCTCAGGCCAGGTCATCCACCATGGAAACGCCCAAGCATTCAGCCTGGAACACCGTGTTGTGGACCCCTAGTGGTGTGGCTAAGTGGATGTTTAGGTTCTCTGAGAAGACTCCTGTACCCGTGCCAGTACATGTTTTGGATCCATCTGTGAAGATCTGTAGCTCATCGGGTCGTAGTCCCTCGCAGCGGTTATCCTCGTGTAGTTGGATTAGATTCTGTATTTTTGACGAAAATGAATTGCTTGGATATCCGGTCTTTAATGGCTCTAGTTAGGGGGAATTCGTGGTTGAGACCCTGGAGCAGAGCAGTGTGTTATGTCTTCAGTGTCTCAATCAGTTAAGTAGTTTTTGAGTTCATCCATTACAAACAATCAAATTTTTCCTCTTTATAATATTAGTGTAGACATATAACCTCACACGGTTTTTCCTCGAGGGTAGGCAGAAACTACAGAACCCCAACTGCTATAATTCTTACATACTCTGTTTGATTCTTTTATATTCATACGTCATACACGCACATAATCAACTCTTTTATATTGTAATAATAAGATAAACCAGTAGGGAGATAAATGAAAGTCAACTCTAATGTTTGTGAAACCCGAGAAGATCTTGTTTACCTAAAAACCTTGTTTATACAGATTGGGCCTTCACAGACATAATTACAGGCTCAGTTTTCATAGCAAAGTTCGGCCTTAATGAATCGTCTAATAACATAGGTCTACGTAAAATCAAAACCTATATTACTAATTAGAAGTTCAACAAATTACTCGATGAAATGAAACCGTTTGTTCTAGTCTAGGTATTATACTAACAAACTCTCTCTGTGACCTTATATAGCCTAAGACCCCAGTGCAAAAATTCGCAATATTTTTTTTATTGTTATATACTTAACTTAATTTTCAGGGAGCAATGGTGGCCCAGTGGTAAAAGCCAAGACTTACAATTTGTAGATCGTGGGTTCGAACCCAGGCAGGCTCTACTTTGCGTAAATTATTTCATCACCACTGCTCTCAAAACTTTGACAATCCCACCGCACTATACCAAACCACTGCAACTCCTGAAAGCCATTATCAACAGTGGCGACCACCAGAAAAGCGTCGAGGCAGTGTAGCTTGACGAAGTCTGAGTGAATGAATTAAACTGTCTTGGATCCCGCAACGAAATTAATCAGAAAAGAATAATGGAGGAAACGCTAGCCGTCTCCCTCGACATCTCGAAGGCTTTCGACAGGGCCTGGCACGAAAGCCTCATTCGTAAGCTTCCCACCTTCGGACTGCCTACAGGTCTGTGTAATTGGATTGCAGACTTCCTGAGGGATCGATCCATCCGAGTGGTTATCGATGGCTGCTCGTCCGGTCAGTTAGATATCAACGCCGGAGTCCCTCAGGGGTCAGTGCTTTCGGCAACATTATTCTTGCTGCACATTAATGATCTGCTAAAACCCGGCACCTTTGGGTACGCAGATGACAGCACTGTTGCTGAGAGATACGTGTCCGACGCACGAACAACTGGGCCTCAGATTCGGTCTCTCCGGGAGGCCATGGTCGAACGCTTGAATCTGTCCTTGAAGGCGGTCTCCGAATGGGGTGATGCCAATCTGGTCAGTTTCAATGCTACTAAGACCCAGGCGTGTCTTTTTTCCGCTAAGAAGAGCCAATTTCACCCGGCTCGGCTTTCCGTGGTGTAACCGTGCCGTTAACGGACCATCTCGAACTTCTTGGTGTTACGTTGACATCAACCCTTAATTTTGGTCCATTCATAGAGGCGAAAGCTCAGTTGACTGCAAAAAAGTTGGGGATTCTTGCAAAGGTGAGACGGTTAATCACACCTGAACAGCTGCTTAACTTGTATAAAGCGCAAGTTCGATCGTGCATGGAGTACTGCTCTCACCTCTGGGATGGATCTGCCAAATACCAGCTTGATGCACTTGAGTCGATTGACAGACGGGCCAAGAGGCTTATTGGCAATGATGCACTGGTCGCGTCAAAGCTCCAGAGCCTCGAACATCGACGCCGAGTTGCCAGCCTGTCGGTTTTTTATCGGTTACATTTCGGGGAGTGTGCGACGGAACTGCACAATTTGATTCCGCCTAGCCCTTTCCATCATTGGACTACAAGACGTACGGCCATGCGCCATCGGTACATGGTGGACATCCCACCCATACGCACAAAGCGTTTTGCTAATACTTTCATTGTGCGCACAGCTAAGGAGTGGAATTCCCTTCCGGAGTCTTTGTTTCCTGATAGCTACAACCTTGGGGTCTTTAAGTCAAGAGTGAATAGGTTTCTTCTAGGTAAGCGTGCTTCACCGTAGGCCAAATCATCGCTTACCATCAGGCGAGGTAGTGGTCAAACGCGAGCCTATCGACAATAAAAAAAAAAAATGGAGGAGTAGGAAAATACAAATATCCACTTCCCTCCATATCAAGCAGGATACAGGACAAACACGGCCAATAGGCAATATAAACTGTTTTTACTAGCACCACTGATAATAATGATCATGAATGATAGATATAAACATTAATAGGTCCTAATATTGTGAGCAGCAAGTTATATTTGATTTAAATAATAAGCATAGCAAAAACGTTAGAACGCACGGCAGTTGGTTCTAGTTTCTACAATGTCCTTATTGTAAATAACTCTAGATGCAGCCTGTACATTATCCAACATAATATTGCGTTCATTCTGCCAAAGAATACACTCCCATAAGATATATATATGATGTGCAGATTGTAAATATTTGCGGTCAGATGTAGACCATTGACTTAAAGACGAGGCAACGAGCTTGAAGGCAAATAATTTACTTTTAAAGTTACCATGCCCTGTGAGAAATTGGGCAACACAGTGATCCACCTCCAGCCACATCCTGGCCAGCCGCTTGCGAATGGATGGAAAGAATTGGGGAAAGTTTAGGCCCTTGATGGAATTATCCCACCAACATTTCCATTCAGATAAAAGTTCCTACCAGACGTCAGTATGTGGTTTAAATAATCGAGAGATTTTCTCACGGTCCCTCCGCGATAAAAAGTCCGCTTCCATCGTCTCTCGTGCGGAATAGTACATTTTAGGTCGTCGCTGCACTTCAAGATCAACCGGAAGTACGCCAGCAATTACCGGTAAGGCTTCTGTACTAACGGTCCTGTATGATTTGCATCAGAATATCAAAGCTAAACGCTGACTTTGAAGTAATTTCATATAGCCCCTATGGTGGCCCTATCAGCCCGTAGCACATACAACCCAAGTAAGTAGTCCCATAAATAGTCTTTGAAGTTAAAAAAGACGGATCTCACGTAAATTAAGATACTCTCGTTAGTTAAGGCATAGAAGTTCTTTTTTGCTATTTCACCGACTATTTTAATATGATCTATAAATGCAAAATTGCTCTTTAACACCAGACCAAGATAGCACACGGACTGCTTCCTTTTTACGGGAACGTAATTAAATGTTGTAGTAGGACACAATTTAAGATTATCTTTCAGAATGAGTTGGTAAGTAAGGAAACCGACATGCCCTAGAACCAATAATTCTAAGTCGTGTGACATTCACGTATACGACAGCCCGTAATCCACCACACGGAAACAGTGCGAATCCACGGCTACTGCTCATTCCCTCTCACAGAGAGTAGGCCTGTGTCACAGCAGTGGGAACATTAAAAGGCTGATGATGATGATGGTGAACTTAATTTTCATGTATGATACTAATGAGAGTAGAATAGATTACTGTAGGATGGCCTGGCAAAATCTACCCGAAACTATCTTATTTAAAAAGGTTGTAAATAAAATGTTATAATTAATCCAGAATTTATAACTTTTAATTGAATCCAATGGAACTTGAAAAAGAGTGATATGGAATGAAGTATGTAAGGATATGTAGTTTCTGCCTATCCCCATGGGAAAAAGGCGTGAGTTTATCTATGTTTAAGTTTGTATGATGTAGAAAATAGGAAAAAAAAGATTGTCAACTTTCAGTAATCCACAGTCTCTACGTTAACAATTTACCTGTTTATATATAGCAACCTTTAAACTGCGACTAACTGAGAGCTGACTAATACGAATCCATGATACAGAGAATCCTAGTGTAATTCCTAACTTTAACAAAAATATGAAAAAACTGTTTGATAGGCTTAATGCGGCCAGACAACCCTGCAGTCTATCAGTCAATCTATTCTACTATCAAGTGTCATTCATAAAAATCAAGTTTTATCAAAAACAATATACCTGCAGATTTTTGCGGTGGGATCTTGGGTTATAAAGTGTGTACAAGAGATTAACTTTATAAGATGATGAAGATTTTTCATTTCCCTTTGTTGGCAGTAGACTGTGCGAGATTATAAACAGCTAATTAATTTGATATTTCTGTTTGTAGAATCTTGTTAATTTAATGAGTACAAGTTAATTAAAAACTGTCCTTTTATATAATTCAAAAGTCTATTACATAAACTTATTAAAATATTGATCCAGCTAATATATTATTTTTAAGATGGACGATTTTGAGCCGCTGAAAAGTAAGCTGAAACTTAAGGCAGGGTTGTTTGAGCATGTAGGTCCCCTCATGTTCAACTCGACTTATTTATTAATATATATTTATTAATGAATATATTTGTGTTAAACAATAAATTGATTGATCTTGAGACTGAGCCGAAATCACGCGCACACCAGCGCAGTGTGTAAAAATGTCTTATAGGTATTAAAACTTCTATTGGTAGCTTGACTACATTTTTTTTGATAATAATTTGAAATGAGCCTAACTGTATCTCAGATGTCAAAAATGTCAACAAAACAAATATAAATATTTTAATTTTCAGTGAAAGTAATTTGTATTAAAACAATATTATATTTATATTTCGCCTGAGCTTCTGAAGTTTAGTGAGTGCTATCTTCTGCCTATTGTCTTTTTAGGGTTCCGAAGCCAAATGGCAAAAAACGGAACCCTTATAGATTCGTCATGTCTGTCTGTCTGTCTGTCTGTCTGTCTGTCCGTCCGTATGTCACAGCCACTTTTTTCCGAAACTATAAGAACTATGCTGTTGAAACTTGGTAAGTAGATGTATTCTATGAACCGCATTAAGATTTTCACTCAAAAATAGAAAAAAAACAAATAATTTTGGGGGTCCCCATACTTGAAACTGAAACTAAAAATGATTTTTTTCATCAAACCCATACGTGTGAGGTATCTATGGATAGGTCTTCAAAAATGATATTGAGTTTTCTAATTATTTTTTTTTCTAAACTGAATAGTTTGCGCGAGAGACACTTCCAAAGTGGTAAAATGTGTGTCCCCCCCCTGTAACTTCTAAAATAAGAGAATGATAAAACTAAAAAAAATATATGATGTACATTACCATGTAAACTACCACCGAAAATTGGTTTGAACGAGATCTAGTAAGTAGTTTTTTTTTAATACGTCATAAATCGTAAACCGCAATTTTCCAAGTACGGAACCCTTCGTGCGTCAGTCCGACTCGCACTTGGCCGGTTTTTTTTTATTTTCGCTATTACTTTTTGTCACCAACGAAGCAGAGAAATTAAAAAAAAATGAAACAGTTTTAGTCGCATAAGTCCACAATTACGTATCAGTACATGCAGTTTTCAAATTGAATTATGTTGTAATTAGGATATTAAACCGAAAAAGTTTTAAATCGACCATGTTTCAGTTTTTTTAATATAGATAATTGTGATCCAACGTGTTTTGAGATACAAATTTTACTAGAGCAAGGATATATATAAATACATAAACTCACGCCTTTTTCTCATGGGGGTAGGCAGAAACTACAGAATGCCACCTGCTATGATCCTTACATATTTATTTTGCTTCACTCACATTCATACATCTAGTCAAGGACATATCTATCATCTATATTGTTTCGGGCTTCAATCCGCTGATATACTTGTTTTAAACTGATTCTCAAAAACGCAAAATTCTGATAAGAGGGAGGGTGCCCTAGTCGGTCAGTCTTCCATACAAACGTATTATGGCGATTACTCCAATGTTTCAAAAAAAAAACTATTTGTGTCATCATTATCTAGCCCTGTTTGGAACCAAAAAAAGGAAAAGAAGCTTATATTTGAAAAATATGAGCTTCGAAAGTTCCACATTTCAACACAAATTTTAACGCATCTTTAAAAAATATCCACTCTTTCTGGTGTTTTGTCTTCTCCGTCTCTCCAAACACCAGCGTTTCCTAGGCGGCCTTCGGCGCTGAAGCCCGTCCTTATTAGGAACGTAATAAACAGACAGACAGGGTGAGTTACTTTCGCATTAGTATGAAAGCATGAATAGTATTGATGAATGAATGAATGATGAATGAATAAATTAATTTATTAGTGTATGTACTTATGTAAATATTGTAAAACACCTATTTTTTTTTAAAAGACTATGTATGATTGACGATTATGTTTCTTGTGCGTTCTTCTCCGTGCGTCACGGTAGAAACAATTTTTATTACTTGTAAATTTTAATTTTAATTTATTTGACGTTCAAAAGTGCCGTTTATTGGCCTAGTTGAATAAATATATTTGACTTTGACTTTGAATAAGCATGATCTCTCGAACAAACCGACTAGCACCAACCTCATATTCACACCACCACCGCATAAACTTTTAATTGAATATCCAGGGTTCATATCCTCCCATATATACATAAAGTTACTCTAAGAGTGAATTAATCCATTAGAAGGGAAGCACCTGAAGCGTGGCATCCGACTTCCGAGTGTCACCTCACCAGAAGTAATTTAGTGATGAATTATGCAAGGCCTGCCTTTACAGACCAATCATGG
>CATKRY010000216.1:0-32117 GCA_949775005.1 Orthosia gothica
GAGGTCGAGGTCGTTTGGGGACTAGCTCCGTCACGCGGCTCTACTCTCTCGAAAGATGACCGTTTTCTCCTAATTAGTGACGTCAGAGTGAAATATTAGTTTATGTTCTACAAGTAACGGTTGAGACCCACTGCGTACTTGAAATATTGTGTCTTATAACAAAAACGGGTTAAGTAACGATTAGTAATTTGAATTGCCTATATTTGGAGATGTTTTGGTATTACAATGCGCAATTAAACAAATGCGATAAGGGATATCAATTAGGATTTTGCTACCTTTTGGTTTAGTGGTCGCTACTACTTAATATAGGTCCTGAGTTCAAACCCTGGGTTGGGGTAAAGTGTTATTGGGTTTTTCCTTGTAGAATTTTTTAAGTAGATAGTCTAAAGTTTGGATATGTATTCGATTGATATAAATAAGCTCGCCCTCTATTACACGAACCAAAAAATTCCGTACGAAAGGAACACCTCTGTTTAACCTTCGAGAAATACATTTGTAACTCATAACCGGCGTGCGTGTATGACTAGATGTATGAATGTGTGTGAAGCAAAAGAAGTATGTAAGGATCGTAGCATGTGGCGTTCTGTAGTTTCTGCCTACCCCCATGGGAAAAGGCGTAAGTTTATGTATGTATGTATGTAAATACATTTGTGTAATGTTATATTTGTTTTTAAGATACAATGTCGTCACAATCTAAGAAGTCCGTTGTCGTTACTCATTTTACATTTCGCGATAACTTTCTACGTACGAAATTGAAAAATCAAATTCAAAATCCTAATTAATTACTATGTTACCCATACACTATAACAATAAGTATCATTCGCAAGCATCAAGTTTAATTATTATTAAAGTAAAATGGGAAAAAAACCCGACTACTTAAGCGAATTACAAAGATTCAGACATAAATAAAACCATGCTGTGCAGTCGGTGGATAAACATATTTCCGTGCTGGCTGAACAAATCCAAAAATATTCTCCGTTTGTAGTTTTTAGGGGGGTGATATTTTTAAAAATCATATTGCCTATGACAATCCCACAATTGTGACGAATCCAACGACACCTCACATGTCGTCATCCGTCAAGCCGTTTGAGATGTAGAGCATGCTATAGCATACATACATACGCTCGAAAATGTTACCCTTCCGCAGTCGGGTAAAATGTTTACAAACAGTTTCCAAACAATTTTTTTTCCTAACATTTGTTAGTAAATATATTATTGTTAGAAAATGTTTGTATACATTTTTAACAGCCGGTGTGGAGGCACCATAACATAAACTACTATAAAATACGATGACCATAGCATGTGTGCTAATAATAAATTACCTCAAATCCCCTGACACAACAACTAATACTTTAATTTTATAACCACTATCTGTCCTATTATTTATTCCTAACTGCAACCCGTAGAAAGCACGACACCATTCTAAGAACGACCTAACCCACGATAGAGCATTAGATCCGTAACCGATGAGCTATATAAATAAATAAATGCTCCTGTCCCGGTTTTACCCCGGGACATTATTCAAGCTAAATCCTGGGATTTGCCGGGACTCCCTGCGAATCTCTTAACATTACCGTTAAATAGTTTTATGGCGGAAAAAATTGCCGACGAAATTAAATTTCCGGATAGATATATTATGATATTATTGTAATAAATTTATAGATAGAGATAAGTAGTAAGTTTTTTTCAATAGCAAACAGACTTTTCTTAGTTGAACCTTCCTGGCCCAGCATTCAGCCAAGGCCACGCATTTCGCTGATGTAGTCATAAGGTGAACAGGCAACAGGACATGCGGGGCAAGATGAAAGGTGAGCCATGGTCTGCGGAGAGACACCGCACAAACTTGTTGAAAGTTAATGATGGATGATATTTTTTTATTCTGACATTTAAATATTATTATAATTATTACATAAGGTTGACATATTTAATTTTATTTTATCTTGTACCTACTTACTTTTCATTATTGCATACACATGTGATGGTTAAACATGGAGAACTTTATTACTTATATGACCAAAAAAGATAAAATATATATATATATATCTTTTTTTCTTTTTTACCTTTCCCTTTTTTGTATATTTGTACCCATGTTTGCAATAAATAAATGAATATTCAAGGAGTGTATTTCCCTCCCAGAGTTTGTGTTCCCTTATAGCTATAACCGAGTGTCTTTAAGTCAAGAATGAACATCGCTGTTAAGTCAAGGTCAAGTTAAAATTTATTTATTTTTGTATTTGATACTCACATAACTCAGTATAGACGCGAGTATCATTGTTTATAACAAATTCGAATAACCGTTATGTGTTTTTCAAATTTGAATAACTCTAGGCTAGTAATTAAATGTTCTCATTGACTGTAATTTCACTGGCACTGGCTGAAATTCTGCAGAGTTATAATTATTAGAATATTGAAGTCAATTCAACTCTCTCCGGTTTGAGGAAATCGTATTCAATCTAACTAGTTGATTTTATGAAATCTCATTTATACTTGAACGATTGACTGATTTTAGTCAACCAACCGCTAGTACGATATCTGACAGTGCCTACCTTCTTTTTTAGGGTTCCGTAGCCAAATGGAAAAAAACTGAACCCTTATAGATTCTGTCCGTATGTCCGTCCGTATGTCACAGCCAGTTTTTTCCATAACTATAAGAACTATGCTGTTGCAACTTGGTAAGTAGATGTATTCTGTGAACCGCATTAAGATTTTCACACAAAAATAGAAAAGAAACAATAAATTTTGGGGGTTCCCTATAATTGAAACTGAAATTCTTTTTTTTTTTTTTCTTCAATCCCATACGTGTGGGGTATCAATGGATAAGTCTTCAAAAATGATATTGAGGTTTCTCATATTTTTTTTTTCTAAACTGAATAGTTTGCGCGAGTGACACTTCCAAAGTGGTAAAATGTGTGTCCCTCCCTGTAACTTCTAAAATAAGAGAATGATAAAACTAAACATAAATATATGATTTACATTACCATATAAACTTCCACCGAAAATTGGTTTGAACGAGATCTAGTAAGTAGTTTTTTTTTAATACGTTATTAATCGTACACCGCAATTTAACAAGGACGGAAGCTTTCGTGCGCGAGTCCGACTCGCACTTGGCCAGTTTTTTAAACATTGCCCCACAAAAGAAATTGCTTCATGGAACGTGGGTGCGTTTACAAAAATTTAAACTCACATATACAAGACACCCAGAACCGGAACATTTATTTGTAGGCCATACAAATATTTGTTCCGTGTGAAAATCGAATCCGCGACACGCAGCGCAGCAGCCGATTGTTCAACCACTACGCCAACCGTGTCCACAAAGATTAATTGATCAGACCTTGAGAAATCTTATCCGGCTTTGCGGGCACGTGTACACCCAGTTTCAAAGCAGAATTCAGCGATACGAGAAGTACAGCACCGGTAGAAGGGGCGATATATGGGGGAGGCCTATGTTTAGCAGTGGAGGTCTTTCGACTAAAATGATAATGATAAGATTTCTGCATTGTCTTATGGATAGCAGTACACCTTGTTCGGTCATGCATGTAGTACTGCTCTCTTCTCGGGGACGGATCGGCCAAGTACCAGCTGGATGCACTAGAGTCAATCGAAAAACGGGCCAAGAGGCTCATCGGCAATGCGATACTGGTTGATTCTAGGCTACAGAGGCCAGGCGCATTGCATTATGTTTTTACTATTTTTAACTAATTGCCCTTTAAGTCTTACTTCGTTACACAATGATTTAAAAAATGGGCCCTCAGTCCAGATGCACATGCCAGGTTGCCAGTCTGTCAGTTTTTTATCGTTTACATTTTGGGTAGTGTGCGATGGAATTGCATGAACTAATTCCTACTAGCCCGTTCCATCATAGGACTTCAAGACTTAAGACGATGCGTCATCGGTACATGGTGGACAACCCACCCATACACACCAAATGTTTAGGGAATACTTTTATTATGCGTACAGCTAAGGAGTGGAACTCCCGGCCGGAGTCGGTATTTCCTGATAGCTACAACCTGGGAGTCTTTAAGTCAAGAGTGAATAGGTTTCTTCTAGAAGCGTGCTACATTGTCGACCACATCATCGCTTACCATCAGGTGAGATAGCGGTCAAGCGCGAGCCAATTAAAAAAAGTAATTAAAAAAAAATCTCCTGCGATGCCTCTGATAATACAGGTATATCCATGTAATTTGACGTAACTAATTACCATACTATAACGTGTCAACGCTATCATGACTCCGCTGTGGAAAAGGGATAATGCTATTCGTCCTGTATAGCTCCGTCTCTCCTTCACTATAATAGTTTTGACACGTCTGTGTAAGTCCAGGTGCCCCCAGGTGGCGGTGGCGTGGCGTGCTTGATTGCAACCCAATAAAACAATTCTCTCTCACCCGTTCCCTAGTTACATAAAACTGTACAAAGTTACCCCTATTCCATTGAACACACGCGAATTCAAACACTTATTCAAAATTAACGACTAGCAGGGACTCAAAGAAAACTTCTCGGTAGAACTAACAATTGCGAACAGTTGCCGACTCAGTTTGAGTTGCATTAGCATTTAATCAGACGCGCATGTACTCGGGAACACCTTCGTTTGAGAAAAGTTGGGGAAAGGATTGTGTAATTAACTGTGTTGAGTTCATCGGGTTTTTAAAATGTCGTAAGAAAGTTTTGTGTGTGACAATAGAATAGAACTTACAAAAAAAACGATGCATGGACTGTGTGAGATGACGTCTAATACAGAAGTAAGCAAGAAGAAGACAAGTTGTGGATTCCAAAATAAGGTAATATTTTATCTAGCAGGAGAGAGTCCTGTGTTACTTCAGTCACAAGTAAAAAAGAATACTACAATGCCCAGTTACATACTGGTTTCTAAAGTCCCTAATAGTAGTTTATGCAACTGTTATATAATAGCGGTTATTAAAACACGAGTGTGGGTGATAATAGTATCACACGAGTGTTTTAATACCTAAATATATGCCGTTGCATACACCATTTTATCTTAAATCATACAGTTGAAAGAAAACAAAAATGGAAACGGATAAAATATGTGGTATGGCGGGCAATTTTGATTCTCATAGCGCATGACTGCGCAGCGCACGCATCCATTGATAATGATACTATTTTTCTATATGAAGTCAACGAGCCCACACGCGCCAATAAATTAAAATGTAAAAAAGTGCTATAAAAGTTAAAAAGTTATTTTATGATGCAGTTTTTTGAAAATCGAAGGAAAATGTTGCACTGTAAAGCTGGAAACAAATTATAGGACGCGGCTTACGGACGCGACTGACAGCCGCGACTTATAGAGTATCTAGGTAATAAATGTGCATTACATTGTGCAAACTATCGGACGTAAGTCGCGGACGTGACCTTGGGCGTTCGGACGTCTGATAGAGATCTGGCAGCCGCGTCTCATACGACTGTGCACACATATCAGCCGCGGCTGTAAGTCGCGTCCGTCAGCCGCGTCCGATAATTTGTACCCAGCTTAACGCTGCAAACAAATTATCAGACGCGGCTTACGGACGCGACTGACAGCCGTGGCTTATAGAGTATCTGGGTAATGAATGTCCATTACATTGTGCAAACTATCGGATGTAAGTCGCGGACGTGACCTAAAGCGTTCAGACGTCCGATCGAGATCTGGCTCGTTGGATGTTTGTGTCAGCCAAAAACGTCCGCGGATGGTGTGCACGGGGTACGGGACGCGTCCGATCGTCAGACCAACTTAGACTACGCGATATTTCGCATGTGCGTGCGTGGTTAAAAATAAAAATGGAAGAAAAATTTATCGAGTGTGTTAAAGCAGAGAATTGCGTCCTCACTTTTATTACTCGACATGTTTCTACGTAAACATAATTGTACGGGACGGACGTGATCGTCCAAGACCGACAGGCAATCAGGAGGTTGTAAGGCTCCTGCTTGAACGCGTTGACGCCCCTTGCACCTATTGTTCAGTTGTCATCTGGTAACTATGGACCTTGGAGACACTTGAAGGCTGCCAAGTAGGTTGAGGTGAAAACGTGATGTCCAGGTTAAATAAAAAACTATTTGTTCATGGCCAGAAGCGACGTTCCTTCATGGTCCTCGATGCTCAATGATGCGTGGAAATACTTTAAGTGAAATAATGGCTACGAAATTTTCACGCACCTGCCTAGCGAGCATGGGCGTACCCACGACATTTGTGACATGACATGATAAATTATGTCATATCTTACAATTTGTCTTAAATGCTAGCACGGGTCAAACATGTGACATATTTTAAAGGCGCAACATGCCTTTCTTGTTGCTGCCCGGCGAGCACGGCCTACTGTGACATGGCTTGAGTCACACATTTCATCGCAGTTTGGGCGATAACGACATTTTGTCCTAAATAATAGCACCGGCGGCGTGAGAAAATTTACTGACGTTTGTTTGGGACTCATCGGGTCTTAATTGCTAATACGGGCGCACCCATTTTGTCACAAATGTCACATTTTGACAGATGATTTAGAAAAATGTATCACTTTCGTTCGGAGGTGGTGATAAAATTTTATAGTTGAAAAAAATATATTTGCCTTCTAATTACGGCACCAAATGGCAATAAATTCATTTTGTGTGTATGGTGAATTGGTGATCAATGCTTATTAATTAATTGAAATGTTACAAGATTATTAATTAATTTTATAATATTACTTTTTTATAATTGTGTTTTTTTTTATTGTTGTTCTTATTTTAATTATGATTATTTTTTTATAATTATTTTCTATTATACCATATTCTTCTTGCTTTCTACATTTTTAAATGTTTCTTAAATAAAATCCCCAAAAAACATTTAAAATATAAAAAATAGGGGCCCACCGGTATTGGTCCAAGCTATTATATTTTTTAGTAATTATTAAAATTTTCACAATAAATATATATATCTTTCTAACAAACACTTAATATGTAATCAAACAAACAAAGAAAAATAAAGTGTGCATAAGTCTATGGTCGTGGGTCAAATATTAATTTATTCCCAACAAAATTAAAAAGTTGTTTAGCTGTATGAACGGCATACTTTTTTACATATTATTTTATTTGGTCGTCTATTCAAATTATGTCGCACTATGAAGTCGACAACAAGAAAAGCAAGTCGCGCCTGTAAATTATGTCACATGGTTGTCCCGTGCTAGCATTTAAGACAAATTGTAAGACATGACATATTTTATCATAACTTGTCATGACCGAGTCGAAAACCAAGCAATGTAAAAAAAAAAAAAAACTTGTAATTCATGTCGGGATGTTGCTAACATGGGGGTAGCAAAGGGGGGGGCTAAATTTTGGTTATTTTTGGCCTAGGACATACCGTTTTCGAGATATCATTTTGGAAATATAGAGCGTTTTATGCAAAATAAAATAAGATACGGAGGCCCATAATTCGGCAACAGTGCGTCGTAGGGCTATGCTTCTCAGAACATAAATGGTTTTTATGGCCAAGGTTAAACCGAAACTACAATAAAATTGGAAAATTTCCGAAAAAGAAAAAAATAAACGTCAAGAAGTTATGCCACAAGTCAAGAAAATATCTCACGCCGCCGTGCTAGCATTTAAGACAAAATGAGTTTATCGCCCAAACTGTGATTAAAAGTGTGACTTAAGCGATGTCACAGTAGGCCATGCTCGCCGGGCAGCGCACTATTAAACAGGCAAACTCGACTGCGACGAGGACCACAACATTCCGACCGCAAAAAACTTTTATTTTCAAAAAATTATAAGCTAAGACTCGTAGCTTCAAACTGACAGGAACTACCCTTCCACTGGACCGATTCTGGTGAAGTTTGCACCTTTGGATAGGTCTCGAGGAGACCTTCCCTCCGGTCTTTGCTCCCTAGCCCCTACCATCGGGGAGTTCTCGAAAGGAGAACGTCAAAGAAAGGGAATTCCCGCCAGTTTGAAGCTTTACAATCGAGTTTCTCCTAAAACCAGACGTGTTAGTTCTAGGGTACCAGCGAGGGACTTGGAGCCCTCCCACTGGGCCGTCGCCACACACAAGTGTCAAGGTTGTATTCAAAACCTTCAGGCGTACAGCCGCGAAATGGTGCGAGAAGTTAGCTTATGACCCTGATCTTGGCATATAAACTTGATTCCTACTCAGACTGCTGGGTGGATTTTCAAGTAAAATTCACCCTCGGATAGCCCTCATGATGGGCTATCCCAAGGTAGAAGTCCGGTGGCTACATGTCCAACCCCCGATTAGTTAGCCTTTGTTACAAGTTTGTTTACATAGCAAATCCATGTAACCTCGCACCATGTCGGGTTGCTTAACTCCTCAACCACCAGAGCTAAGCTCCTTGCGGAAGTGTGGTTGGGTAGCTGGAAGACCAGGCTGTCTAATGGCGGTACCCTGATGGGTGTACCACCAGCCTTTCTGCAGCTTAAGGTGCCGGGAAGCGGCCGAATACGAAATCTTACGCCGTCTCACAGTTTCAATGTGTCTGTGTGCGTTATATACACCTATATACTAGCTCTGTGTCATGACTGAGTCTAGGCGCCTGCCTGAGGGTCCACGAAGGTAATGCTTCAGACAGCATATCTATAACTGACCAGGCACCAAGTGTCCCTGGACGTAGCGACCCATCGGCAGACGCACAGAAACGTCCATGCCGGCATACACAGACACATCACTTCAAGCAAGTGATGTCTATGTACTAGAATTACATAGGTGCTGTCTATTTATAGGGCCTAGACAAAATTCTAGGTCACCTAGAAGCGCTAAATGGCTTGCATCGAATTTTCCAAACACTTACTTGAGTAAAATGTATGTATATTTCCCTTTTTAGAGTGAAAATGTATTAAGACTGGCCATGTACTGCTATTATGTATAATTTCCCAGTCATGGCATCCAGCCATCCTATCTAGAACACCTAGATGGTGTTTCCTAACAAAACAATTATGTGTAAGGAAGCAATCTGATTGGTTGGTGAATAGAATACCTATAGCACCACCTGATACCCTGCTCAAAACGGGGGGTCTAAAATAAGTAAACAAAATATTTTTATTTCCTTAAACCTATACATCTATCATATAACTAAGGTACCTTATGTATAATTCTAACAGATAAGCGCTATATGCGCACTATAAACTATGTAAAAGCCCCTAAAACATGAGTTTAAAGTTATCAAAATTCTACAATAACTGGTTTTAGTATAAATATAAGGCGCCGCCATCTGACGGGTCATTGTGAACTAATCAGCCATGGGCAGCGGTTGTATTTACGGAGTTAAATACTTGTTTCTTTCCGTAATAACACAATCAGTATGCATATTAATGCTTCTAATTTATTGTTATTAAACTATATGACTCTATTACATACTGATAGACACATAAAATATAATTTTAGTGTCTCAAAAACATGAACAAAAATTAGTTACGAGCTTTACTATAAAAGGTTTTTTCACCTACCGACATCGCTTAGTATGCGATGGCGCTCTGGGGTGAGCAGACGTGTGTCTGTCAATACTATTTACATTTTACATACGACTACCTATCTAAATGGTGACGTATCGTCGCGAACAATAATCTTCGTTAAATAAGTTATATTGTCTATGGAATTAGCGCTCGGACGCGTCCGCAAGCCGCGTCCCAAACGACTTTACCCACATATCAGTCGCGGCTGTAAGTCGCGTCCGTCAGCCGCGTCCTATAATTTGTGCCCAGCTTTATGTTTTTTTTTTAATATACCTATCCACGAAAAAAAGTACTGTTAATACAATATTTTTTGAATTCATGTTTGGAACATTACGTTGTGAGTGTAGATAAAATAAATTAAAGTGTCCTCACTAATTTCGCACACAATTCCTAGTCAGACAAGGATAAGTAAAACTTATTATCTATCTTTCTTATCGTGACCCACTTCGCCGGTCCACTTTCTGCGTCCTGACATCTTTTCTGAACATATTATTATCTTTGCAAATACTTACGACTGCTTATGGCTCCTAAATTATAATAAGACGCGAAAACACAGAAACATAAGTTAATCCTGCAGCCATATTTTTCGGGGCAATAACAAATATTTATTTGGGGTAAAAGGGCACGGCTTGAAGCATCAGCTTGGCTGTCCGCCAGATGGCTTGCAACGTACATTGGTATTCTAGCAAGACCTGAGGTTCTGTGTTCACACTTGATGAGGCGAAATGTTTAGTTTAACATCGATTTTGTTGAGCTTTGAAAGGTTTTTAGGAATGTTGAAAATTCTTTCGACCAGTCGCAGCGGTTAAGGTTACACTAGTCGATTATTCTTCCATACAAAAGTAGTCTGGCGATTACTCCACTGTTTGACGATGTACGTTCAAAATAAAAAATGATATCAATTTGTCTCATCATTATCTAGCCCCGTATGGAAAAATAAAAATTAAAGTTATGAGCGTCGAAAGTTTCATATTTCAACAATAATTTTAACGCATATTTTGGACGGAAATAAATATCATAAGGAGAAGGAAAATTGCATAACAGCCAACATGCAGGGATAGATTAGTAGTTTAAAAATGCAAATAATTATATTTTGAAAATATACATTCAGTATTTTTTTTCATGATATCCATACTCCCAAAGGTCTGTTTATAAAATTTCGCGCGCTCGTTTTCGTCCTAAATCATCATCCATTTCGCTACAAATTTGTAAAATTGCTAATTCGTACGCGAACAAGCTTATTACTGCTGATCACAGCATCTGTCTCTATCGCACATGTTGTCGGATGAGATAGCATGCATATTAACCCCGCGCAAAAAAAAGAGTGCCGTCGACTAGGGCAACCTTAAAACGCATTTGACAATTCGTGACACTGAATTTGCGACAATTTCCGTTTCAGAAATTGTCTTGAATAACCTAAAAACTACGATATTCGTAGTGGTAGAGAGAATGTTGAATTCTTGGTTACTGACCGTTATTTGGCTCATAGAATATGATGGGTGTGACAGAAAGTCTGTAGAATACGACCAAATTACAAAGCATCACATCACATCGGGTCTATTCGGTTACTTACCGGGAATAAATTTGGGACTGAAAATTCAGAAGCATATTTTCAAATGAACATTTTGGAAATCGAACGCAAAACTTAACGCAATGCAGAGTCGCGGTTAAAATTAACGTAAAAAGTTCAGGCGAAGTTCCCCACCGCGCCTGTCAGTCCGTATTTAAGGGGAATCAGCGGGACTTGGGGTGGATTTTGGCACGATTCTCTGAGAAAACTTAACAATTTATTCCTTACGGGTTAAACGAGTTAACTGTGTCTGTCAAGTAGCTAAGCAATTCGGTTATAATATAATTTTATTTCCAGTTTTTGGGAAAATTTAAATATGCTCTTCAGTGTGTGGGTGGCAGGGCTTAAGTACTTTGGATAAGTTTTTTAGAGAAACATTGTACACGTGACCCGGCTGGCAGCTGATGAGGCTTAGCTGAAATCCTTGTAAAAAAGCCTAGTTTCTGAATTTCTACCTATCATCTCAACATTATTATAAAGGGATAAAATTGTTTTTAAGTTTACAGGAGGTATGTAGTCTCTAGAAACTCTCTATCAAAAAAGTTCTTTGACTGTAGGTACTTGTAAAAAACTACATTATAAGTGTTTTGCTTGAAGTATTTATTTACATATGTACGTTATTATTTACAGACTAATATTGGAACTAAAATTAGGACAATAGGAAAATATGTACAATTACGGGGCGTCAAAAAAATCGTCCACATCGCTGTCAACAGGAAAAGTGCCTAGAAGGCTGGCAGCAGTGGCAGAAGAAAAAATCAGCATTGCCATCCAACGTGGCAATGCTGATTCTTTGGCCAAAAAAAAGGCCAGCCCTCAGGTCTCGTGAAGAGTCGACCACCCGCTTGGCGATATCCCGAAATGATAGGTGTGCACTAGGACCCCATGGCCCTAGTGTTTCAACCCCAAACGGCTCAAACACATAATTACCAATTAAGTTGTTGTATTTGTGCCGTTTGAGGTTTTCAGCACCTGCAGCAGCCGCCCCAGCGCAGGTGGTATAACTAAATAAATAGTTTTCTTTCTCTCATTCCTTTACATTTTTTGAACCGTTCAATATACAAGAAGTAAGAAACAGAAACCATATCAACAGCGGTCTTGGCCTTATGTACTCCAACCATATTTAACAGTGATCTTTTCGGACCTTATGTACTTCAAAAACGTTACAAAAACACAAAAATAACAATCACAACCAAAAATTCAAACACATTATTTTCAAAAAACCATTCCCAATTCAATTTCAGCGTTCGCCGCGCTCTACCGAGAGTTTCGCCAAGTTGTGGCGATTAGCCAAGTTACCCCGTGACTGGCCAAGTTCGCTCCAATAATTCTTGCAGTTTTAAAACGGAATAAGGTTTCTGTGTGATGTAAAACTGAAGTTTTTCTGTTTGGAATTCCATTGGTTGATTGGTATGGTGATTCATTTTGTATCGGTTTTTGAGTGCCGTCCGCTGGGGTATTGTATTTTTTTCTGAAGATCTTTCAGCCGGGCGAGCACGGCCTCTGAGACAGGCTTGAGTTATGCAATTTGCTTCCAAACTATGACCGTGCTGGCCCCGCAGGAATCGTCTAAATTTGATTAGAAGTGTTTTTGGATCAAAATAATTATCGTTTAGAATAATTATCGAAACGTTTAGGGAACACTTCAGTGTGCATTTACAGATGTGTAGTTCCCTTTTGGAATCTGTGTTTAATGACAGCCTTTGCCTGAGGTTTTTTAAGTCAAGAGTAAAAAGGTTTCTTCTAGGCAAGCTTGCTCTATCGTTAGCTACCTCAGTACTTATCACCAGTGAGATAGTTTTCAAACGACAGCCTTTCAATAAAATAAATTACTATGAAATCATTTCAATTACGGACAAACATAAGCTCAGATAATATACGACACATAAAATTGTATTATTGATTACGTTCGTGCGAAATTTTAACATAATCGGATTAAAAGTGTTTGAAAACTCGATTACAGGATCCATAAGATGGATGTAAAACAGAATAAAATTTTACTGAGCAAAACCGTTATCCCAGTAACTCATGCGTAAAATGTGTTGCTCTTAAAAACCACTTCGACTGCCTCGGATTATTTTTAACACTTTACAAATGGGAAATGGTAGACGGCTTACAATGCAGGCCTGAAGCGCTCCACCCCATTAAACGCCATACAAATACTCATACAAATTTCAGATCTCGTGTAGCAAAACCAATCAGATATGCTATCGGAACAGGTTCCATTCGGGGGCTCGTCATGTATTCCCATAGTAGCCATATTCTCTTGTCTGGCAGTCTGATCCAGCCACAGAGTAAGGAACGCCTCAGCGACCGCTGCTATAGACGACATTAGGGCCCATCCACTAACGTTCATTCCTGTTGGAATTTACAATTCTTAAGGCGGTACCCCGAGCAAAACGCCACGCTAGCCGTTTTTCGTGCTGTTTTCAGGAGCTATCTACTTGTTATTTAAAAAGAAATATCAACTAAAAAAAATACATTAAATTTGTACATATTAGATAGATTCAAAAATGGTCGTATACTTTTTGTTAAAGAGGTATATGTTTCACTAATCTCCTTCCAACAAAACGTGTTCATTAATTATTTTTTTGTACTAACACTAATGGATAGACAATTTAATAACGAAAATTTCTGTCGTATTTTTTTTTTCTAAAGACTGAAATTCGATTTTATAAAGATTTTATTCTCAAATCTGGGCGTATTCACTACTGTAATTTTTGCGCCACTAGTGCCGCTAGACCCATAGGAATGCTCATATCTCATGCTGATGTTTTGGTCAGGGTACCGCCTTATTGAATGAACACCAATGGATTTGCAAGAGCGAGAAAGAATGACGGTATTAAAATACGGTTAATTAACGTAAATACGGTTAATTAAACGTATTTATGAAAGAAATAAAAAATATTTATTTGTGACCCGCACAGGAGACACGAGAAATAAGCAAAAAATTAAACAATAATAAAAAAAAACCGCGTGCGAGACCAAAAAGGCTCCTATCTCAGCATGTGCAGCGTTGTGGTGAACGAAGGATTGTTTTTCGTGTCGGACTGGCGTGTCATGATAAAGTCAGGGGAATGAATATAGAACTATGGTTTGATTAGTGGTTTCAACGGTTTTATTTTATACGTATACGGTTTTATTTTATTTTATATGTATCGTACAGTTTGTATAACAGGACAAGTTAAAAGGAACGATCGTTAGTGGATGGGGCCTTCTTGTCAACACTTATCATACAAATCAAGCTTAACAGTGAGTTTTACCGGTTACCCATAGTAACTGCCTGTGACAAGTCTAACTATGCCTGTGACAGCTGAAACTTGTGCTCAACGCAATTTGTGGGGACATGCATTTTCATCATCATCATCAGCTTTTTAGTGTTCCTATTGCCGGGACTCAGGCCTCCTCTCTCGGAGAGAGGAAATGGGCCATAATCCAACACGCGAATCCATTGTGGGTTGGTGGATGTCACATGTCTCCGTATTTTATGTTTCTTGGACATACCGTTTTCCTTCAACGTTTTTAGAGCAGTGGTGATGAAATAATATTTTACACACACCTACGACAAGTACGTCGGAGCCTACCGTTACCGTTACCACTGGGCCACCACTGCTCACACAGCATGCAATTATTAGTATATTTTTTTCAAGCATTCCTTTCGAGATATATACTACACTAACCTTGTATTAAAGAAGGTTATGCTAGCCAGATACTCAGCTATTGTTAACTTGTCAAGGTCTTGGCGTAGTGCGGGTAAGTCCGCGCATAGTGCGCGAACTGAGCAACCACCATATAGAGCGAACCCAACGTGGATGTGACGCGATTGGTCAGTCGATCCTTGTGTCAACTGACCAACCAATCGCGCGCTCGGAACGATGTTAAACGTTCCCCGCGTCCCGCTTAGTAACCAAAGAGACCTCAAAAACGACTTGTACGTATCTAACGACTCTTGCCAAGTTATGTGCCGACAACAATACACGACGTTGTTTTCTATCAGAGACATAATCTTCAAAATCGACAAATCAAAAGTATTCATGGCGTTCTTTACGTTGTCAAGCAGACGAATTTTTAGATAGATGAACTTTTATCACTATTAGTGATCGAAGCATATGAAGCAATGAATCAGGTATTTGCTCCTGTTGCTATTAAAAGTGAGGTTAAGTGTTGTGAGCCACTAGGAACAGTTTTTATTTTATTCATTATTATTGATAGGCTCGCGCTTGACCACTATCTCACCTGATGGTAAGCGATGATGTGGTCGACGATGTACCACGCCTACTTAGAAGAAACTTATTCACTTTTGACTTAAAGACTCCCAGGTTGTAGCTTTCCGGGCAAACAGACTCGGGCAGGCAATGCTACTCCTTAGCTGTACGCATAATGAAAGTATTCCCAAAACGTTTGGTGCGTACGGGATGTCCACCATGCACCGATAACGCATCGCCGTACGTCTTGTAATCCGATGATCGAACGGGCTAGGAAGAATTAGTTCATGCAATTCCATTGCACACTTCTCGAAATGTAACCGATAAAAAACCGACAGACTGGCAATTTGGGGCCTATGTTCAAGGCTCTGGAGCCCAGACTCGACCAGTATCTCATTGCCGATGAGCCTTTTGGCCCGTTTTTCGATCTACTCTAATCCATCCAGTAATACTTTATTGTACACCAGAAAAAACATACAGGACAAACGTTCACAATAACAAGTGTACAATGGGCGGTCTTATCGCACTAAGCAATATCTTAGAGACAACCTTTGGATGGACTGAACGATAGGAGAAGAATAATAAGAAAAGTAATATTAGTAATATAATAATAAAAGTCAGTAAAGTCTTATCAGTAATATTAGTATAGATGTCAACTCTAGTCACTGCCACCGCGTCGATTCTTTACTCTATGATTCCTACTCTTAAATAACTGAGTGAGCCTCAGACTGACTGAATGAGCCTTGACTAAACTAAATTAAGGAGTCGGACGCTTGACGAGAAATGAGAAATTTTGTCGTTCACATAGGGTAGTTAATTATGAGGTCGGCAAGTAAAACAGTCATGAAAATTGTATGAGTCAAATGGGTAATGGTTAGTGGTAACCGAGAAGGGCTACTTGTGCTTTTTAATTATTATGATTATGTTTCAAATATAGTTATTTTTAACGACCAACGGAAAAAGAGTGATGATAAGTTTGGCGTGTATACCTCTGTGTTTGTATATTTGTGTATATGTGTACCAGTCTGTGGCATCATAGCTCCTAAATGGATGAACCGATTTTGATTTCGCTTTTTTGTTTCGAGAGTGTTCACAGCTATGTTTGATGAAAATCAGTTCAACCGTTCTAAAGGAATGGGTGTTTTATTGTTTGAATCGAAGTGTTTTTTCAAGATATGTTGTTTTAGTTAAGTGTTCAATTGATTGTCGATCGAATCGTGTCTACTACTGCATAAATTATGACGCATGAAATAAAAATGTGTCGGGGGTTTTTAAAATGTACTTTTGTTCAGTAAATTAGATAAAGTAAGACGTAAGTTTAAGTGTTAATAAAAGTAACTCTGTCAGTCCGTTTGTTACCGTTTCACGTCTTAACTGCTGAATGGATTTGAATGAAACTAGGCACATGGGTAGACCGTTTTCTGACAGTGACTGAGACCTGCATTAGGATATACTCAGTCACATATTTTTCTAAATTCACGAGGGTGAAATCCCTGACAAAAGAATAGATAATTGTAAGCCTCTTCTAAGAACCATCATACTAGAGCGGTATCTAAATCTATTTCCAAGCAGCCAAGATTTCTGGAAAATATGGCAAGTCACGGGGATCCAATGGATGCGAGACGCACGGGACCGGTCAATGTAGCGGCGCTTGGGGGAGGCCTATATCCAGCAGTGGACGTCTTTCGGCTGTAATGATCATGATGGCAGGCAACTAGTTTTCTTTCTTCTTTGTAATCATAATCGGCTTGCTTCTGCCTGCGACTTCACGAGCGTTAGAAGTGTTTTATTACCCCAAGAGAACATTTTATCGCAATAAAATGTATCCTATATCGCAATCCAGGACTTGACCTACCCGTGATATATAAAATATCATAATGTCCTTCCCAGGGTCTCAAACTATCTCCATACAAAATTTCGTCTTAATCTTTTCAGCCGTTAAGACTCTAAAAGGTATCAGGCAGACAGAGTTACTTTGGCATTTATAACATTACTCGTAGTATAGATTATATGATTACTTCGGTATATTGGAATTGTATCTGTTTCTCGATAACAATACAGTCTAATAAGAGTTTTTTAGTTATCATTTCAAACTCAATGAGCTTGAATATCTTTAATCAGATAGTGTACATAGTATGTCAAGATTGGATATAACTATTGAGTCAATATAATTTGATTTCCAAATTAATAGCGATAGTTGAACTGTGCGATTATTAATTGTGTTAATGTCATCATAATTCCAATTGAGTAAGTTTGGAATGTAATCTGATATACTTGTTGGGCCCTATTTAATATCCGACAATGAGATATATACGACGAAATGGTTGGTGCAATGGCAATGGTTCGATTCCCTCACGGAACAAATATTTGTATGGCCTACAGATATTTTTTCCAGGTCTGGTGTATGTTAGTTTAAATGTTTGTAAACGCACCCACGAAGCAGGAAAAATTCCTAGTGTTGGGAAACGTTGCTATGTATTTGTCAAAAAAATCATTCCGTCAAGTGGGGTGAATAGGAACGCAGGGGTAAATAGAAACGATGCCTTTAAGGCGGTACCCCGAGCAAAACGCCGCGCAAGCCGTTTTTTGTGCTGTTTTTAGGAGCTATCTACTCGTTATTTAAATAGAAATATCAATTAATAAAAATACATTAAATTTCTACATAATATTGATTCTAAAATGGTAGATTTAGTTTTTTTTTAAATGTTGTTTAAATTTCACTAATCTACTTCCAAAAAAACATAAAAATGAGAAATAATTAATTATTGATATTATGCATCTCCTCGTAAAGTGTTCATTGATTATTTTTTGTACTAACACTAATGGATAGACAATTTAATAACGAACATTTTTGTAGAATTATTTTTTTCAAAAGACCAAAAT
The DNA here is from genome assembly GCA_949775005.1 of Orthosia gothica. Taxonomy (NCBI): domain Eukaryota; kingdom Metazoa; phylum Arthropoda; class Insecta; order Lepidoptera; family Noctuidae; genus Orthosia; species Orthosia gothica. The sequence goes on from CATKRY010000216.1 coordinate 18,082, forward strand.
TCGATTTTATAAAGATTTTATTCTAAGATCTGGGCGAATTCACTACTGTAATTCATGCGCCACCAGTGCCGCTAGACCAATAGGAACGCTCATATCTCATGCCGATTTTTTGGTCAGGGTACCGTCTTAAGAGAATTTTCTAGATATTTAAAAATTGTTTACAACATTTTATTAGGTACTCCAATATATACAAAACACGATGCTTTGTTTGAAACCAATAAAGTGGTATCACAGTTAAAATTATAATCAAAGCTTCGTTTCCATGCACCCCTAGGGAGGACGTGTCAGACTTTCACTGACTAAAACGCACCCGTGTTCCTTCAGTTGCTTGTGCCAGGGCCGCGTTAATTCCCTTTCAAATTTATCCGCGACCGAGACAGGCATCGGCCCTAGCGGGCCTCGTTACTTTTGCTGACATCTCTTTGAGGCGCGCGTGGAAAACTACGTGTCGGAAACTCTGGCCTGGTCTTTATCGGACGGCGAACTACCCATTATTTGCCGTCCGCAAGCCCGCGCCTACGGTGGCCGGGAGTCGGCTGGCGACTCCCGACTCCCATGCACCCCTGCATCCCTATTCACCCCGTGGAATGGTAACTGAAATACTTCGCGACAGGTGATGTAATAAGGATAAAAATGTATGAAAGATGAAACATATACAATTGTCAGATTGTCACTTTTCACCTTGTCGGTTTTATTAAATAGACCTTTGATCGTACTACATATTGTACGTCTGGTGGAATGCTATTTGTAACAAACTCGGTAGTAAAAGAAATGACATCACAGCAATTACTATAGTGTTCTTGTTTGTTTACAAAGCAACGAACAATAAGGCTTTGATTATATATATAAAATTATAATTTTCATCCGCTTATCTTTTGATGTAGAACTATGTTGCAGTCGGCCAACGGCTCAGCCCAGTCTAACTGCATGCAGCTTTAAGGCGTATATATTCCCCAATTTCACGGGGATTCCACTCTTGGCCTAAATTTTTAGGCATAATATTGTTTGGCATATCGTTTTCGTATAACATTTATTAGCATAATATATTGCGTTATAATACGCTATTGCGCTATAATACTTTGGCATAATAATAATAAAAATATGTTTATTTCTCACTACAATAATACACAATACATCATTTAGAATGTCTTAACAAGCTTATTACTATTGTGGGAGACTGGTGCCTAAACTAGACTGCAAGCCTGTATTTCAGGACACCAGGACTCCGCCATTAACACAATCATTATCTCGATGCATAATTTTTTAGTTAGGTATTGAATCGGTGAACACGAACACAATAGTTATTGATAAGTATTAGTAAGTGTGTATGTTTTGTTTGAGAGTGTGTGGTGGTGAGTGTGCGTGATGGTGCGTGTGTGTGTATGTTTTTTACATTAGTAGTATTACACTAAAGTAGCAAGTAGTTTTTCGGTGTCTTCATTATTAAATTCTTGAAGTTATTTTCTTTTTACACATGTTCTTAGTAAGATTAACTTTCGGTAGCATACTATTAACTTTATTGTAAAGAAAACCTCCCAGATGGCAGAAGAAACGCTGAGAGAATTGGGTTAAAAGTCGAATGTCTGGGCGATCTACGGGGTTGTTTCGTCTCTTACCAAGGGGATGAAGGCGAAGGGTGGTATTTTAGCATAGAATGTTGTTAGTGTCTAAGATGTTTTGACAAAATTTGGCGTTGCATATAATAATCCTCATAATCATGACTCAATTGGATTAGGTTAAGGTGCGGCAGGGTTGGCCCTTAATCGGGCCACCCTTGAGCCGTGAATATGTTTGTTTTATTCTAAAGAATATTATGTGTATTATTATGCGTTTAAAAACAAAATTTTAAACGCATAAGCTTAATTTTATAAAGCATAATATAACTTTATGCTTTATAAAATTATGCTTCATTGTTATTATGCCAACAGGATTTAATGCAATATATATTATGGCAAAACATTTATGCCCAATAATATCATGTGTAATGATCATTATGCTGAATTTCGTTATACCAATGGAAATTATGGCAATATATTTAGAATAAGCCTATTGCCAACCGGCCACAAGACTAGAATCCTGGCTGTAACTAATAATGGAATTGAATGAATGTAATTTATTCCTAATGGAAAAAACTAACAACACTGTGAAGACTATGTGGATTGTGTGAAGACTATGTGGAACTTTTTTTTGTTTGTCTCAGTTAGTTTTTAATCATGGTCTGGCAGTTTGATTAATTTATGCGGCCTACATGAATGTCCTTTCTTTGGTATTGTTCGTCGAATCGTTGAGCTCCTTAAATTCTGAGTGGGGCTGCACGGTTATTGACAAGTGCGGGCTCTAACTGGACAGGTCCACTCAATCTGCAACATCAAACATTTATAATTTTTCCAACCCGGGAATCGACCACCAGGACTTTATGCTCAGCAGAATCGCTTGAAACCACTAGACCAACGAGGAAATATTACAGAATTTTAACAAATTTCACTAGCTGGATAACTTTCCCGGTACCACAGATAATATGATACTAGCATACAGATGCCACATCCGATGACGTGCCGACGTAACTAGCGTTTTTCGTCTGATTAAACCCAATATGTTTTGTCCATCAATCGCGTTCGGTTCCGTTCCACGGTGATAGATACATGGTGTTAGTAGCGACTTGCAAGTAAAAGGGTTTACTCAGTTCGTGAATATTTTATCATTAAATACAATGAAGGTTTGTTTTATAGTATTTTTTTCCACGTTTTTACACCAAAATGCAAATTGAAACTATCAATTGGAATGTTTCAGAAATTTAAACCTGCGCCATCTATTGGCATCAATTTTAAATGATCCGTTCAAATAATCTTTGAAATTAGAATTAAGAAAAATATTAATATAAATAAATAAATGATTATGCCAATGTTCCCTTAGAGAGTTGATTAAACAAGACATTTTGTAGGTTCAATTCCAGAAAATGTTAATTTTACGCACATTCTATAACAAATGCACGGCTTATCGCGCCATCTAGTGATATTTATTTAAACCATATTTTCTTTATTTGCGCTGAGTCCCCGTGCCGGTACTAAGCAAAAAGAAGGTGGCAAATCAAGCCATTAGATTAGTCTTGTAACGCCAGCATATTTTTCCCAGTAATCAGCATTTTTCACATAAAAAGCCACCTAAAAGAGATGATTATTATCTCAAGTAAAAGTTGCTGTTTGAGCAAAAGTTTTAATGTAGCCGTACTTAATGAGTTACAAATATGATTAGGTATTCTTTTTGTGGATCAAAAAAGGTTAAAGTTTTTGAATAAAACGTTACTGACTGTTTCAGCGAACAACTAGATTTATTGCTGCTAGAAATGCCAATCTGGAATAAAAAGGAGTTCCAGTGAAAAGTCAAATGTGCAAAATGCTGCATATTACAATAGAGATAAAAGATCATTACCTTTGTTAAAACCAGGTGATCATGTCTATTATAAGAAATTTCCCAACTCTAATTGGCTTCCAGCTGTAGTCAAAGAAATGTTAAAATGTAAAAGATCATACATAATTGAAGATTCATATGGAGCCAGATATAGAAGGAATAGGATACACTTAAGATTTAGGGTAAATGAAAGTTGTCACTGGTTGCCTTCTCAAATGGTAAGTCCTTACAGTAACTACTCTGAAAGAATACATTGTTAAAGATAGACTTTAGTGTAGTAATTTGTAACTGAAACTGACTAGGTACTTTATACATAAATACCTTAAAATTTGTTGTATACTATATAATAACTTTATTATATCCATAGACATGCTAAAGCTAAACTATGTAAATGATACTACTATACTGACTAAACTACTGCTATAAACCGAACCTTGTGTAAGACATTTTTTTTTAACTATAATTCTAGGTATGATTTTGTAATTCAGTGTTGTAAAAGACTATAGATAGACAGGGACTTTAGCAACATTTTATTTTTGTCTTATCAAAAATTTCATGTTGAGGGGGAGAAATACTCTCAAATTATTAATCTTAATATGATATTGATTTCATTTTTTTGTTAAAGGGAGATAAATGCTAATTTTTAAAAATATGTTAAGGGGAGATATTCTAAATATGTGTTAAGGGGAAGATGTAACTGTATTTTTTTTTTGTAGATTTGTCCAATTACAAGTAAATGTTAAAAACTAAATAATAGTGTTTTAAGCCTTGTATTAATAATGAAAAACATTCACTTTGTAATTGAGGGGGAGTGTTAAATATTATGAACGCACCTAATTGTGGTTTTGTTTAAGTACTGCTGAACGCACCCATAGTGTTCTGCCATCTTGGCTCTATGCTCTGTCTGTACTACTGTGTTATAACAAGATGTAAGAATGTGAATTATAATAAATATATAAAGGAGTCTCAAGTGTTTGGAATAATAAGTCCTCCAGTTATAATACCATAAAAGGTCATGGGCTCAGGAAACAGCCAGATGGCACAGTTGTAAGGACTTAGAAGTTTGTTTTGCAAAAACAAGATTTTTTTTTAAACTCACAGAACAGAAAAAAAATATGGCGTCCTCATCTACATTCCCAATATCACTGCCAATATTTAGTGGTGAAAATTTCTCCAGTTGGCTATTCCGCATAAAAAGTTTCATGGAACTGAAAGAATGCTTGGAAGCACTTTCACCAAAAAGCGAAGGTATAACCCAAGATGCTTTCGACAAAATGGACACGAAGGCGCGAAACATAATCATACAAGCGTTGGCGGACAATCAACTTGAATATATTAAAGATGAAAAGACAGCGAGCAAGATGATTGAAAAACTAAAAACTGTGTATGAAAGGAAAAGTACACTCACAAACATATTTTTGAGAAAACAACTTTTAAGTATGAAGTGCAAGGAAGAAGAAAATCTGAAAGACTACTTCTATAAATATGATAAAATTGTAAGAGAAGTTGATCACATTGCAAAAATGGAAGAAACGGACAAGGTCACTTACCTAATTATGTCATTACCAGAAATATACCAACCATTAATTACTGCAATGGAGACGTCAACAGAGATCCTAACAATGGAGTATGTAAAAAACAAATTGCTGGATGCAGAATTGAAATTGAAGAATAGAACCACAAAGCAAAGTACTTCATTTAGCTATGCAGCATTTCAAAATAAAGAATGTTTTAACTGTGGCAAAACGGGACATATCGCAAGAGAGTGTCGCAATACATCTCGAGGAGGAGATCGATATCAGACCAGAGTTCAGCAAGGAGGACAAGGAAGAGGACAACACAGAGGAGGACAATATGGCAGAGGACATTATAATGTCAGACAAAATGAAGGAGTATGGTATGGTGGACAGCATGGGCGAGGACAACACTACAGTGGAAGAGGACAAAATAATTATGCAAGCAGAGGTCGAAGACAAAGTGGACAAGGACACCAAGCAGCAGCAACAGCAGTAGAAGAGGAAAATGAGGACAGGTTTATGTTCTTGACAGGTATTGAAAACAATTGTAATTATGTAGATAATAATTTAGTTGAGTGGGTGATAGATTCTGGTTGTACAGAACATCTAATACAAGAAAAATTTGTTAAACATATGACTAATATACATGAAATGGACAGAGAAATGAAAATATACTTAGCTAACGGGGAATATATAACGGCAAATAAAAAAGGCACTATTAATTTGAAATGTAATGGCAATGGGGTAACTACAGAAGCGGTGATAGTTGAAAATTTGAAATTTAATTTGCTATCTGTGAAGAAAATTATAGAAAACAATTGTAGTGTAAATTTCAGTGAAAATTATGTGGAAATCTTGAACAACAAAACACAAAAGAAACTATTAGGTAAAAGTATAGGTAAACTGTTTGTCTTAGAAATGAAAATATGCCTTTCATATAGTGATTCATGTTGCAGTGCAAGCAATTCAGAGTTATGGCACAGACGTCTAGGTCACCTGAACAACAACAGCTTAAAAATTATGAATTTACCAGTTACCAATGGAACATGTGGACCCTGCATGTTAGGCAAGTCGACCCGCTTACCATTTAACACCGTACAAAAGCCGAGGTCACAGAAGATCGGAGAACTTTTGCACACAGACGTGGCAGGTCCTATGTCAACACCTGGAATACACGGTGAGCTATACTACCAGTTAATAATAGATGATTTCTCACACTTTTGTGTGGTGTATTTAATGAAACTGAAAAGTGAGGCTACCAACAATTTACTAGATTATATAAGACAGCTAGAAAACGAAAAGGAAACAAAGGTCAAATATATAAGATGTGATAACGGTGGAGAATTTAAGAACAACAAAATAGAGAATTTCTGTTGTAATAGAGGCATCATAATACAATATACACAACCTTATTCACCACAATCTAATGGGATGGCCGAGAGGATGAATAGGACATTGTATAATAAAGCAAGAACACTAATGATAGAAACTAAACTGCCGAAACACCTATGGGGAGAGGCAGTGGCATCTGCATGCTATCAATTAAACAGATGTCCAACATCAGCATTAAATAATAGGATACCACAAGAAATAATGCGTGGCAAGCTAGATTTAACAAAACTAAGAACATTCGGAAGTAAAGCATGGTGTAGTATAATACCAAGAGGTAAAAAATTCGAACAAAGAGCGAACGAAACTCGTATGCTAGGATACTCAGCAGCAGGTTATAGACTTTGGGATCCAGACAATGATTAAATAATAATTTCAAGAGATGTGAGATTTGATGAAAATGACTATGTATATAAAGAGGAAAAGAACAGTAACCGAAACAGTACTTATCAATATTATGAAGAAGCAGAAGAAGGATTATTAGAAGAAACTGATGTGAAGAAGAAAAGCTCAGAGGAATCAAAAGAAGGACAGAGAATTCAGAACAGAGAGAGAGAAAATAATTTGGATGAACAAATACAGCAGAGAATGGAAAATACAAGTAAGAACAATGAAAATGATGATATTGAAAGAGAAAGTGAATATATACAACCAAATATGACAAGAACTGGAAGGACAATAACTGCACCAAAGAGATTGGATGACTATGAGGTTTATACAGCATACTGTTTATACACAGGAGATCCACAAGATTTCAATACTGCAATGGCAAGAAAAGAAGAATGGGAAGAACCTATCAAGAAGGAAATAGAGTCACATGAAAAATTAGGCACATGGGAAATATCGAACCTACCAAAAGGTAAAAAGGCAATTGACACAAAATGGGTCTTTAAGACGAAACAAAATAATGTTAAAAAGGCAAGACTAGTCGCCAAAGGTTTCCAAGAAGATAACACATTTAATTGTTATTCACCAGTAGCAAGATTGTCAACGGTAAGACTATTGTTAAGCCATGCAATTCAAGAAGACTTATCTATCAATCAACTGGACGTGCCTACAGCCTTTTTGAATGGGAACTTGGATGTTGAAGTTTATATTAAATTTCCACAAGGTGTACAAATACCTCAAGGGAAGGTACTACGATTAAAGAAAGCTTTATATGGTTTGCGAGAAGCACCAAAATGTTGGAATAAACGTTTTCATGAATTTATAACCAAACAAGGATACACGCAATCAAAATATGATTGTTGTTTATACAAAAAGGACAAGACATTTCTACTTCTTTTTGTGGATGATATTTTAACTATCGGTAAGGATGAAGAAATAATAGGCCTTTTAAAGAAGGAATTTAATACCAACCATCTTGGAGAAATTAAAGAATACTTAGGAATGCAAATTACTAGGAAAAAGAATACAATTGAAATAAAACAAACAGAACTAATAAAGAAAATTTTAATTAAATTTAATATGCAAGACTGTAGACCTATAAATACACCGATGGAAGTAAACTTTAATGGACATTATAAAGAACAAGAAATAATAAATGTTCCATACAGAGAACTAATAGGATCATTGTTATACATATCCATAAACAGCCGTCCAGATATTACATTTTCGGTCACATTTCTGAGCAGATTTCTTGACAGACCCACTACTGAACTATGGAAAGCAAGTAAAAGGATATTGCGTTATCTTAAAACTACTATGAACAAAGGATTAATATACACAAAATCAGATACAAAAAATATAACAGCCTACTCAGATGCTGATTGGGCAGGAGACAGGTCAGATATGAAAAGCACAAGCGGTTGTGCTGTTTTCTACCGTGGTAACTTAGTTTCTTGGTTCACCAAAAAGCAGACATCTGTTGCATTGTCTACTGCAGAGGCCGAGTTTGTTGCAGGTGCACTATCTGTAACAGAATTAATCTATATCAAGGGCATATCAAGCGAACTTAATTGTACTAACTTGGAGTTGCATCTACTGATTGACAATCAGAGTGCAATAAATATCATAAAAAACAATGAAAATAGCAAGCGCACCAAACATATAGACATAAAATACTATTACATTAAAGATGCTGTACAAACTCACCAGATAAAACTTTCTTATGTACCAACTAACCAAAACATAGCTGATGCGCTAACAAAATCATTATGTCAAAATAAACATGCATATTTTTGTAATAAATTAAATATTATGTAATGTGAGGGGGTAGCTAGGGTAAGCAGCAGTAAAACATGGAAATAACTTAGTTTTTCATGTATTTATCGAGAATATTACAATATGCCTGCCTTTGGGCGGCTTCCATCCAATTCTGACACATTCAAAAATTAACAAAAAACATCTACAGCTATTCTGTTCGAAATTCATACATCTTTCAAGTAATAAATATTGCCAGTGTTTTAATAGGCAAGTAGGTTGCCTTCTCAAATGGTAAGTCCTTACATGAGCTACGCCCCTACGAATAGGCGCACAGAATCATATGAGGTGCTTCTATTCTAAGTCTTGAAAGGATATATGAATCCTACCTTATTCTAACCCGAACATTTACCTAACAGAGGAATCAAAGTACAATTGAGGTACGACCCTTAAAAGGGGAAGGCTTAATCATGACAAACGAGTTACCGGATACTCCGATATGTGCTTTTAACTTCAGCTGACGTGCACATACGCACTAACAAATCAACGCAGTCATGCTTGAACCTCCTTGGCCAAAACCTCTGAAAAAGGTACAAGGCGTCCTCCCAACACTAATAAGAATGATGCGTCAACTCACATCGACCCGAATGGGGTTTAAATTCAAAAATTCAGATATGATACAATATTTCGATCTCGTGCGTTTATCAGGCCAGAGAAGGAAAGGCTGGATCGCATCGAATTTAAATTCTACTCATCAAACTTACACCAGGGCATAATATCATAAATATATTTACTTTTTTAAATAACAGTCATCAACTGGACCGATGATGTCAACTCGACATCCTTTGCAAAGGCTATGCCCCGTTAGCAAAGTCGGATTCAGTTACAACTATTTCTCATCTATTGTATTTTATCACTAGGGCCTGGTGGAAGTTTCGCACCTACAAACTTGCTCATTATATAAATAGTCGTTTCTTCGATGCATAGTTAATGTTGCCAGCCTCTTCTTCGCCCAGCAGCATACAACCCATCAGCACATCAACAGCTCATGCAACGGAAAGAAATAATTTTATTATATCTATCGATACTATTTGAAAATTTCGACAAGAAAACTATCGATACATTTTTCCTACTTTCCCATCTCTATCAACTTCCATATGTCAAATTTGATAGTTGTCATTCATATATTTTTTAATTGACAACGGACCTTATTCTATATGGAAACTTTAATAACCTTAACCTATTCTTATCTATTTTGACCTATATCTTATTCTAATCGAACATTAAAAGGTTTTAATCTATTTACATGTACTATGTCCCTAAAACACCTACTATTATTTTTTATAATTACATAATTTACATCAGTTAATCTCCTAACTATACGGTATGGGCCTTTATACAACCTACACAGTTTTAGACTTCTATTTGTGGTCCGTCTAGGTGTATAGAGTATTATTTAATTTAATCTTGGTGTGAACACTGTGCTTTATTATGTTTTTTATGGCACTATGTGTCAAACCAATTCATAAAATAAAAACTATGCTTTACTTTTGACAAGGTTTTGACACTGTCCCTTTTTATATTATCTGTGGGACTATGTGTCAAACCATTTCTTAAAATGACATCTAGTATCTATGCTTTCATAGCATTTATTTTGCCTTAGGGGCTTATAAGACTTTTTTAGACTGTATGACTGTATCAGACTTAGTCCTTATTGATTTGTATTTGGACTTCGTCTGCAATTTCAAAAGCTAATCCTATTCAGTAAATATAGACAAGACAGGGTATTATTTAATTTCATCAAAACATATATACAGATAGAACATTCAAATAATTGTTTCTTTCGATGCCCAGCGCGCATCGCAAATTCCTTTTAGGTTGGACCGTATTCATTTGCACGACATGAAAAGAAAACATTAATTAATAAAGCACAAAATACAACAATCATAAATCAGTTTACATAATAAATTATTTACAACACTCTATTATACCTAAACTTCTTTCTAAAAAACTTCCAAAACTTGCATTTTACGAGATCAAATTGTTTTATGTGATCACAATGCAAACATCTTTGAACAATATTGCATCTAAGGCAAATATTATGGGGATTCCTCCTTGCCACAATCCTAGTAATATTATTTATACCAAACATAGCACTCCAAGCAGTTTTATCATAAATTCTTTTGTGTTTAATTCGGATCATAACCTTTTTCTGGATCGCCTTCTTTAAATTTATGTTGGCGCAATATGAAATCTTACTAAATACTCTTTTAATTTTCCTACGGATCTCTTTTGGTGGAAAACTTTTCTTAACGGCTGACAATTTATTTCTTTTCAAAATGACATTTATTCAATTTCGTTTTATGTCAGATTGAATAATTGCAATTTTATTTTCAATATTATGCTCAAAATCAATGGGATTCAGTATGTTCACATCAGATGGAACCACAACTAGTTGTTCTGTCGAAATCTCTACATTGTTCTCTGCAAGATAAATCGAATTAGTGGAGTCAATTGGACTGGACCGATACATTACAATCATTGAGATAATATGTACTACGTACTAGAGAAGCTATCCTAAGCAAAATGCATGCTCCATTTTGTCAATTTTGACAAGAGTTTAAACTAAAAAATTCGCTGCAGCGCTGAAACAATAACTAGCCGTCTAACAAAACAATATAAACATGCAGCGCTAGAGCGCTTCTAAGGTGCAGTTTTCTCGCGACCAAAAAGACGGAAGCGCCGTGATTTTCATGGCGCTTACGCGTTTCGTTCAACCTTGTCATTCATATAGACTAAATTGCTGACTGACTACAAAAGTGACATAGCATTATACCTAACAAGCTTCATTAAAATTCACACTTTTTCAAAATTTATTATTAGTTGAAATAACCGACTGTTAAAGTATATGATACTTTTGTATTTCTTTATTTAATATATAAAATCAAATGCGCTTACAATAAGTTAAAAACATATCAAATTGGAATAGGGAATTTTACAATTCGCTTGAAACACGAATCTATTGTATATTTTTAATATTAATTATGTTAATTTAGTTACCCCTAAACAATATAAGTTTAGTTATCTTTTGCCGCTTCGATAAATCATTATTAGTCTGATTAATTTTAGCTTCGTACTTCAAGCGAATTCTTGTGTATTTGTTTATGATGGCCCGTATCAAATGTGTTAGGTGATTTAAAGTGCTTGGTTGATCAAAAGAATGTTGAAGCAAATATGTAAATTTTTCCTTGTGAATAAAATATTCCAAAGTATTAACAGTAATATAACTGAAATGATATTAAGTAGAGAGACTCATTCAGAAAACGCCTGCCCGCTTTTGTGGTATATTTATCCTCTTCGCGAAAATGCAACGAACATACATAAGTATGATTGGATGGTAACCAGCAGCCTAATTGTGTAAGTAAATTCGGCAAAGGAAACAATCTGTTTCTTTCCCAAAAACTACTTATTGCAATACGAAAAGTCGTTTTTGGGAAAGAAACAGATTGTTTCCTTTGCCGAAATCACTTACACAATTAGGCTGCTGGTATCTTCACTGCGATTAATTTGGATAAATTTTATCCATTTTTCCCTATCTTTACGGCCCAAACGTGGAAACCTTAAATAAACAAAATGTAACAAATTATGTCTTACATTATGTTATAATTATTTTTCATCTTTTTTCATTGAATAACCACAGTCAGTTCTTTTCTAAATATAATAAGTTATTATTATTTGCCGCTTTAAAAAGAAACATCAGCTAATTTTAGCTACACTTGTTATACAAATTGTCACATCTGAATTTTTAGCCTATATGAAAATTGACACAACATGGCGTCCAGCAAATATTTTGTTATTATAAAATGTTAAAATTATTATCTAGTTAGCCACCTATGAAAAGTTATTCCTTTGCTCTTCGCCTTATTGGTTGAATTATTAGTGCATAATCTTTAAAACACACGACCGGAATATTGAATACGTTTGAACGTTTTTTCGTTTAAAAACATAAAATGACTTAAGCGCCCAAGATCTAGCAAGCAAATAAGTGAATTGCGGCTAGAAGACCGCAATTGAACAGAACACAGTAGTGATGGGTGGTGACTTCTCTAGTGCGTAGTACATTATTACCTCAATGATTACAATACTCTCGTCCGCGCACTCGCTGTTGGAGAGGGACTCCAACTCGTCGTCACCGCCGTCAGCGTGCTCGCCCAGGAACACAGCTTCCGCCTCCAACTTGACATCAACGGGGTCGTCATCTCCGCTGGTCTGGTCAACATCGTCCTCGAAGATGCAGCTCTCTCCGTCGGTGTGATCGCCATCGCCATCACCTGCGTCGCCTTCTCCATCAATGTGTTCAACGCTTTTCTCACTGCACTGAATATTGTTTTGTGTTTGTTCGTCCTTAATCACGATACTAGAAAATAAATGTGCATTAACATCTTCACACGATACATCATGTTGTTTTTTATCTGCTTTTATTTCAGCGATTATTATGCGCTGTTCGCAATATCGACAACTGCGGTGAAATATTGAGAATTCACTCCTCAAGCGATCGCATAATACTGCAAAGTCCATATCATATTTAAAAATCATATGGTAGAAGTGATATGCAGCCCCACGTAAAAAAGCTCCTAAGATCAGGCTATAGTCACTCTTTCTCCATTCGTTTATTTCAGCCACTGACTCGAATTCGGTCAAGAATTCCTCCAAGCAGTATCTGTCCGTGCCTGAATAATAATTATCCATCATGCTTTCCATAAGTTCATATATACTAAATAATAAGACCACTTAGCTTTTTCATATATTTCATCCGCTGTTTATTTCCGTTCACTGCTTCGTGCGCTGTATCGCCACACACACGCGAAATGTCTTTAAAATACTTATAAGTATACTGTACGCCGTATACACGCGAAATATATTTTATAAGTTTTATTTTTCTGGATTTCGTATACTGTTTTTCGCCGTGCACACGCGAATTTTTATTTATTTTGGGATTTTGTACCCGGCATGCTCCACCATTATGTGAGGGGGTAGCTAGGGTAAGCAGCAGTAAAACATGGAAATAACTTAGTTTTTCATGTATTTATCGAGAATATTACAATTATGCCTGCCTTTGGGCGGCTTCCATCCAATTCTGACACATTCAAAAATTAACAAAAAACATCTACAGCTATTCTGTTCGAAATTCATACATCTTTCAAGTAATAAATATTGCCAGTGTTTTAATAGGCAAGTAGGTTGCCTTCTCAAATGGTAAGTCCTTACAGTAACTACTCTGAAAGAATACATTGTTAAAGATAGACTTTAGTGTAGTAATTTGTAACTGAAACTGACTAGGTACTTTATACATAAATACCTTAAAATTTGTTGTATACTATATAATAACTTTATTATATCCATAGACATGCTAAAGCTAAACTATGTAAATGATACTACTATACTGACTAAACTACTGCTATAAACCGAACCTTGTGTAAGACATTTTTTTTTTAACTATAATTCTAGGTATGATTTTGTAATTCAGTGTTGTAAAAGACTATAGATAGACAGGGACTTTAGCAACATTTTATTTTTGTC